>VWZD01010832.1:300089-376809 GCA_013396695.1 Sakesphorus luctuosus
TTTTTCTTCAGGATACCCTTAAATACTACATCCATAGCAGTCTAGATGTCCATTACAGAAAGTAGATCTGACATTATGTTAGAAAACCATTAACATAGTGACTCAATACTCTAGAGACTTTCCAATACAAGCTGTGATTTCCCATAAAATCTGAAGAAAGAGCATAAACAACCATTCATGCAGCACAAAGACTTGGTTTAGGGCCCCAGTTCCAAATTCCTCATGCAACAACAATAACTCTTAACTTTAATGACCGCTGTGGAAACATTGGGAATCTTTTGCACGTTTATGGTAAATTTCTCCTATGGAAAGGTACTCTTGCTTGAGAATGTGTCTGGTTTTACTTCTGACCTAAACATGAGGCAAGACAGAGTTGTGGTGCTACACATGAGAGACCTTTAGTTCAATTTGTGTTAATTTTCACTGTGACAGGACACAACAACATACACCTTCAAGTTCATTTAAGCCCCTTTCACAAAAAGCAGGAGCATGAACTGGAAGCCCAAGACAGGCATACATCCCAGACTCAGATACAGAAATAATAAAGAAAAAAAAATACTTGAATCTTGTTAATTTGAAAACTTAATCATTTTATATTTCTTTTAAACAGGAGCCATATCACTCCTTCTAACCTAGAGAAACAATTTAATCACCTAAAAATTGCATTTCTTTGGAAAAGCCATTATACTGAGTAGGTTTTGCTGGGTTTTTTAATAATCAAGAAAAACATTTTGTACAAAGCCTACATTTTATTTACCTAGTCCGTACTATGTTCATTGTGCTGAATTCTTAGGGTAAAAACAGATTTCCTTACTTTTAGTTCCAGCCTTCCCTATCTTCACCTCTGACCACTGTCAACTTAAGTCTGCTCATTTGTTACAGGGGTCTTATCTGAAATAAACTTTATTGGTAGGAAAGAGGATTCTCTTTCAAAATAGACACAAAAAATAAGAACCTCATATTTTATTGAGGGTGGGGGAGTATATTTATTTAATTTTAAATCTCCCTACAGCAAACTGCCCTGCTGAGCCATGCTGTTTTTCAGAACATAATGATTGCTATATGTGACTTCTCCAAATCCCTCCTTGTGCTAAGATACATCTCAGTGCAGAGTCCTTGTAAGGTATAGTGGCTTTATTCACCTAGTATGGCAAAGAAAACTCAGCTAACAAGTAAAATTGGTGACCTCATTGCTGTTTGTACTAGTCCACTCCACATTTGTCTACTTAGGACTTCTAGGACTCACTTATTTCCAGTGCAAGTTTAAGGTTATATCTAGAGAACAATTGCAGTTATCCCAGCATCTGGAATCCCCAAACCATGTCCCCCATATAGCGTTTCTTCTAGAGAAGAATATATTCATATGGTTGTACTATGACTGTGAGCTTAATGGCATTATCAAAGTATCTGCTGGAAGACTCAGGTAGGGAAAGGTAGAAAAACAGGAAATTAATACTGATGAAGAAAAGTGCCACATTTTGAAATTGGATGTCATCATCTAGTTAATTATGATAGAGAATAACAGTCTGACCTGAAGAAAGAAGACTGGGAGAATGACTGAAATTCAAATCCTTTTTATTTCTGAATTTTTTCCTGCATTCAGCAGCCTCCACCTTTCCTCCCCTACCAAAACAGAAACCCCCTGTTACAACACTTATCAAGACTGTAGGCTATTGTATTATTTTTCTTATTGGCAGCTTTATTATGCTAGAAACAAAACTATATTACTTAGATACAGCTACTAGATGCCAACCAGCAGATAGAATTTTTTAAAAAAATCTGTTGATTAGCAGAGTCACTAATGTCTCCACTCCCAACAGGGCACCATACACCGGTTAGATTATACTATAACCTTCATATCATTACCATACCTACACCAGAAGAAAGTCAAAGAGGTTAAAGTTTTCAGCAGTCTTCACTGAGTATAGAAACTTCCAGGGAATTCCATCATGACAAAGAACGAATCCAGTAAACAATCACATCTCTACTGCACACATGGTCATCTGCTTAAAACAATGGTTGCATATTCACTGTCTTGATTTACCAGACTTCAAGTACACAAATTTACAAATGCCTCAGGAAATGCACCTCCAGTTTCCTCAGTCATTCTCAATATTTTGTAGGAAGACCGCCTACATACTGAGTTTAAAAAAATGATTTTTTAAGCATCTTGGGATCCCCAAAGGAAAGTGTAGCTGCAGCCTCAGAGGCATTTAACTACTCAAATCTGTATGACAGAATGCACCACTTACCGCTGAACTGGTAATGAAAGGGAATCCAAGTGGTCCTCGCCCTTAAAAGCCATATTTATCCTACTCTTATGTCCACTTCTCCATAGGCTGTGATCTAGAGAGAAAACAATCATTTAGTAAACATAGAGAAACTGGGCCCTCTTCAGGCACTGTCCTACTCTCTGTGGAGATAACTCATTAAAAACCAACTCAAAAGGCTTCTTTTCCACAGGGTACCCAACACCTGCAGATAACTAAGACCCTTAAGTACATTTCACAGCTTAAGCAACATACAGTTTGCATATTCCTGAACTTCCTGGACTATTGTATAGGTCAGAGCCATCGAGACTAAACATTCTGGGTTAATAATGAATTATTATCTAGCCTCATTTACTTTGTATTAACTTGAATGCTAGAGAAAATCTATTGAGTATTACTGTAATTCTTCATGTTACTTGGAGAAAGACTGCGAGTGTATGCTCATATGATTTCAGGGTCATTTAGTACTACATTTACAGAAAGGTCCTTAATGTGTAAGTTACTGAAGTATTAACTCCTTCTGTGTTAAACAGTTTCTTTTTTTTTTACCAATTTTAAACTCTGTACACACCTTTCTCCTCCATGTTTTCCCATTATACTCAGTGACCAAGAGAGGCAAACATTGTTTTACTAGAATGAGATAAGCATTTTCACAAAAGTGGGAGGTGTTTTCTCCTACTCTTTTAATTAGCCTCATCTTACAGCAGGGCAATACCCACTATAGACCAATGCGTATTTGCAACAAAAGCCATAGAAGATTTATTTAGTCAAACCAAGTGAAGTCATTTGCGCTCATCCAAACGGCTACAGAAAACTAATGCAAAGTATTTGAAGGAAAAGGTTAATCCATGACCCCAGCAGGGCAAGGAGGCGCCCCAGCAGGGCAAGGAGGCGCCCCAGCAGGGCAAGGAGGCGCCCCAGCAGGGCAAGGAGGCGCCCCAGCAGGGCAAGGAGGCGCCCCAGCAGGGCAAGGAGGCGCCCCAGCAGGGCAAGGAGGCAATGAATTAACTTGGATGAGGAGACAGAACAGTGGGGAAATGATGGTTTCTTAGATGTGAAGAAAAAAACTGGGATCAATGAATTTCACTCCTGGAGAAAATACTTTACACAGGAAATTAGTGCTGTTTGTGTCACCAGATGAGGGAGAATGTTTTTGATGTAGCTGCTTGTGAAATTCTGCTATTTGGTTATTGGCTACATTCTGCAAGTTGAGTCAGCCAACATTTAAGATACTTGTCACTCCAAATTGCTCTTAATTGACACAGAGTCCTCAGTGTCTTCCCTTGCAAACTAATCTCATTACTAATGCAAGTCCCTGTTTTTTCCCCTAAGATCTCACAAGCATTTTCCTGAGTACCTCAAAGTATTAGAACCAATATAATGCATTCATATGTTCAGTCCACTATTAGCACCAGATTGCTTTGATAATGGTGGCACCTGTGTTACCACCTACTCCCTAGATTTTCCTGGAAATAAGATGTGTGGACAAAGATGATCAAGATATAAGAGAAGAATCTGCAAAAAACCCCAAAAATCAACATAAAAAACCCAAACCAAAACAAATCCCCCCCCCCCAATAAAATTAGACAATTTAAGTGCTACTGAATTATCTGTTTTTAAAAGGCTGTAGATATTTGATAGACCATGACTGAAAGTTCATCTGCCCAAGTATGAAAATGTGTAGTAGGCATCCTTCTGCTCCCACAGCACAAGAAGATTTGAAAAAAAAGCTAGTTTTTTTAAAAAGCATTTAGCATATGATGAACATATTTCAATAGCAAGACAACTATCTTCATTTATTTTCACAAATAGAGGTTTTTTGTCCTTTTCAAAGACAATTAATATTAACAAATGCAAATAGTCATATAATCAGGTACATTTACCAGAACTAGACAAATATCATGATTATCACTGCCTTCATTTGGGGGAGATACCCTTAAACAAAGCAAAACACATCTGCATTAAATTTTAATCTCCAAGGTGAAGTCTCCCCTCCTGAACCTTATCAGGTAAAGGACCAAGAAAATAATCTTTCAGCCTGCAGAAGTACAGATTTCATGGATACTAGCCATCTCTCTGCTCAGCATCAGGCTGGGATTTACCTTCTTCTGCTACCAACACTAAATCAACAGCTTCCCTCTGGCAAGCTAAAGCTACATCACCATTAGCTCAGCCTACAAACAACTCCTACATATACAAATCAAAGCCAGCTCCATGTACTCCATTACTTGTGAACAGTGACAATGTACACAGACATAAATTGGATTATTGCATGACATTGTCCCCTATAAATTAGAAACCTGACAAAAATGCAAGTTTTTATATGCTGTTTTCCCACAAAACACACTTTTATATTATGTCTGAGAGCCTTTAAAAACATGATCAGCTCCTACTTAGAGGTTACTTATGCTCCAGGAACAATAACAAAATACCACACCAACATCTTAACCAGACTGTCTGGCTCAAGACTCTGATTAGATATTAGCTCAAACCCTCAAACCGAAGTTAATGTTTGCAGCATGAGAAAATGCTCTTCCCCAGGCACCTGGCAGTCTGCCAGAAGACCCACAAAACCCCAGGGTTACAGGAGAAGTTGGAGAACCAGTGATTGTTATAGTACAGGCTTGTGATCCTGCTTGGAATGGCTCCTCCACATGCTGAGCAATTATGGTGCTCAATGGCAGATGTTCAGTTTTCCATGTTCACATTTCTCTTTCAAGGTAAGATCAAGGCAATTGTACTTCCTAGGAAAGACTAGGAGAGGACTGATGAACCCTTCTGTTTTTCACTCAGGTCCACAAGTGTTGAGGTCTAGTCAGCACTCCTAAGCAGAATGTCCTCTTCCATAGCTGACACATAGATGCTATGCATGTATACATACAAACACTCACATTTATTAGGTATATACATACTCATAGGTAAGATCAGTAGAGCTGCAGGAGAGTCTTTTTCCAGTGGCTTCAGTGGCCATTAAAAAGGCCCATAGCTGGTCAGAGATGTTGTCTAGGTAAACTTTTACAAAAAGACCCCAAAAAATAACACTACTTGTAGTTTGGACTATTATAAGACCTTTTATTTAACACCTTACAGAGGATTATACATATATTTATGTCTGTACATAGACTTGTATTGCACTTATACATCATGACTTGTAATTGGTTTGATTCTTCTGGTAGGTAGCAAGATGTGCTTGTGAAATTAGATGTATTCAAGGCAACTGTCTCCATGGCCTGTATTTTTGTGTTTGCCATGCCAACACTGAATTGGATTTTAAGATGTTATTTCCTCATATTTACTGGACAGATATAGATAAGCAGATCACAAACATCCTTTCAGTCCCATCCAAGACAGTCAGCCAAAACCTTCTTTCAGAGAACTGGGCTTCAGAAGAAAACAAAACATCATACCTGAAAATGCTTGTAAGCACTACTCACAGAAAAAGCAGTGTCAGAGGAGGATGTGACCTTCATGACAAAAAAAGAAAACCAAACAAACAAACAAAAAAACCAAAACAACCAAACACCACACAAGCCAAAACCCACATAACTAGGAAGAGAGAACTTGTTTATATACAAGCACCAGGCCCTGCCAGCAACCGACACAGAGAACTAAAAACAGCCTAAAAAACTGCCAAACTCGCCCACCCATAAGTTACAGAAGGAGGAATCTCATCGTGACTTATGCTAGGCTTGGCAGCGCCTGTGAAAAATGTGCAACACCTCATTAACAGAGTGATGCAGACTGAAGTTGTTAACTCACTTGTTCCACTACAGCAGACCTCTCCTGCCTTACAAGAACTCCCTGCTGGGAGCCTCCTCTTGCTCAAGTTTAGCACCAGAGAGCAGATTCTACAGTGTCACGTGGCATTTTAACAACCTACAAAAATGCCGTGCCTGCTAGGAAAACAAATTGCACCTTGTAAAATCTCCCAATTTAAATTTCTTCTCCATCATTCAACATGTTAGCTAGAAATTAGGAGGACTTCAGCAGCCAGGCTTCTGTTAGGAACAACATCCATGCCCAAAAGTATCGTGGTAACAATGTGTTTTCAAGGTGAAATAAGTGCAACTCATTTTTTTTCTACTACTGATGGCCCTAAAGTTCTTTGTCCCAAAATTATGTCTTCAATAATTAAGCCCCGAAACTTTACACAATTAAATTCACATTTTTTAGCTCATTCATGTCACACATGTCCATCCTTGTAAAGGCTGAAATCAAAAGGCAAATCCATGAACTTTCACCACTCCCCTTCTAAGCCCTAACATCATCATTTCAACCCTATCAATGTCTTAAAATAAGGTCAATTAAGAGCATCGTTTCTCTTTCAGAAAAAGACAGAAATCCACACATCTAGCCTTTGATTATTAATAATCATCTGAATTAGAAAAACATGCTACCTATAAGCAATATAGTTAACCTAAGAAGAAGAAGTCATTAACTAAAAGTCATTTCAGACTAGGTATCACTTGATTAATATGAACAGTTTCTGCCTGTACTAAAGTACAATCTCTCTTCTGCCAAACAGAGCCTGCCCTTATTTTACAATTCGAGGAGTCTGGGAATCATTAGTTATTATTCGCCTGTACACAGAATAACTTAATGGAATGCCACAAATCAAACTAAGAGCAAAATTCTGACAGCATTTATGAGATAGGTCAGAAAGTAAATACATACATTCTGTCCTTCAGCAACAGATCCAGTCCATCAGAAGTTTTTCCACACTAGACTCAGGATCCCACATCATTTTGCATTATAAGAGGCTTATGTAGACATGAATTAATTACAATAGCAAAAGCCAATTCAGAATTAAGCTGGGTATCACAAAACCCTAAGAAACCATAAAACCAGGAGGACAAATAATGAATAGTCCTTTAAATGATTCATTAAAGTGTGTTGTATTAGCAGGGATAATATACACAGATCTATGTATCACGCTCTTAGAATGCAAAATTAAAACTAGGAGAGAGGTCGGAACAGGCACTACCTATGGCATTCATTCATGGTGGCTGCTCTTGCAGAACCAATACTGAAAGAGGAAGCAATACTGAGTAGTTAAGGCCTTAGACTTCAAGTACATTCTGAAGCAGAAATCCATTTTCCACCACAAAGGACTCTGATTGCATGTTTCTTCCCATCTTTTATCTCTGCTTTCTGCAGAGAGAAGTGCTCATTTTAAAGAAGTCTCTATCTTTGACAATAACCATTTTAATAATATCATAGAATGGCTTGTTTTGGAAAGGACCTTCAAGATAATCTAGTTCCAACTTCCTTGGGTTTGGGTAGGGATACCTTCCACTAGATCAGGTTGCTCAAAACCTCACCCAACCTGTCCTTGAATACATACATACATACATACAAAATATATCTTTAAAATACATATTGNTAAAATCTAATGTAATTACTCATGCAAACTACTTTTTGTACTACTTTTTTTTTGGATGTTTCTCATTTTAGCCTTACTTTACACAGCTATACCTAGGAAATATCCAGGGGGGTGGAGGGGAAAGAAGCAGATAAATCTTTATCTTCATTCAAATAGGTCATACTGAAAATTATAGACAAGGAACATGACTGTGTAGATCCTTGAGGGTGGAAGAAAAGATCTGAAATCTGAAGCCAGCCCCATTCCTCTGCATACAGAGTTCAATTCCTTAATTCACTTTCTGGTTTTAAAGACCTTCTTGAACATACACATTTTTTTCTCTATAATCACCACAAAGCAAAAACCTGCTTTTAAAACAAGTTGGATTACTCCTTCCATATCTTTATTTTAGCAAGCAGATCATATGGAAACACACTAAGTAGAATATATGCAATGCAACCAGAAGTGCTGATTGCATCGGGAGGGAAAGCATGGACACATGTTTACCAGGTGATCCAGCTTCCTCCAAGACTAAGAATGGAGGAGATCTATCACCACATGCACTACAGTAAACTCATTAGCCAAATTTCCCATTTAGATCCAAAAATCTCCAGAAAGATGGAGTTTATGTCATCCTGGACTACATTACAAAAATATTTAATACAAGGAGATAGGAAGTCATAACATCTGTTATGCCATTCTCTTTTTCCAACTCCAGTTTCACTGGAAAAGAATTTACTTCTGAGGTTCAGAAGCTGAATAATAGGTGGCAAGTTGGTGCACTCAGGAGCTACATTTTATCTTTAATACAATGCAGAATAATTACCATATAAAAGTGTTTATTGGTTCTCAGAGCAGAAGTAATGGAAGTTGATGTCATAGAATTCTGAAGGGTACAACTCATTGGTATTTACCCTTCCCTTGCTGTCTGACAGATGGCATTGGGCTTTCCCATTTTGTTAAACCAAGGAGCAAACCATCAGCTGCACTGACACCAGCCTCAAACACACACAATAGGGACATCCGTGTTCCCGGTTCACTTGGGTTCAAAGATACTTCTAAAGAGAAGTAGGTAAAACAGGCTTTCACCATTTGGTTTGCAGACTAGCTTCACTGTAGATTACTCTCAGCCATGGCAGTCCCTGCATCTGTGACCTCTGTGGCACCAGCGCTTTCTCTTCCAAGATGCCCAGCTGCCATCAGGCTGAAGAATAGCTTCCCTCCAACGCTTCCTTATGCTGCCCATGTTCCCAAGACTAGACACAATGCAGCAATCAAGGACACACCAGCTGTAAATTCAGCACCTCATGGACATGGTTCTGGGGGCCTCCACACAGCCCATGAGGAGGGCCCATACCTGATGGTTCCAGACAGCCCTGAGGTGAGCACAAGACCAGCAGTCAAACCCAGACCAGACCACACCACCAGGGAGGGGAAGGGTCTGCAGCCTGCAGATCTGAGGGGCTCTGTGGCAGCCATGGCAGGGACTTGAAAGGAAACCACTGTAGACATCACCTCAACCTCCCGCAACCCTGAGAAAATAAGGGTGGTTGAGGCCAGTCTGGGGTTCCCTGACACTTTCCTCCCTGGAGACTTCTCCAGGCTGAACAATGCCAGTTCTCCTACCCTTCACACACAGGAGAGATGTTTCATCCCTTTAATCATCTTCATGGACTCATTCCAACAGGTCGGTATCCTCCCTGTGCTGGAGACCCCAGTCTGGTATTAGAGGTCCAAGGTTTGTGTTGAATGGCAGTAAATTAATTCAAGTGAAACTCCCCTGCTTTGGTATCATTTACCCTTGGGAAAATGGATAGTCTAAAGGATTATCTTGTCTCCCCAATAGCAGGAGGGATCTTGTATCCCAGTATCCATGTGGAGAAACAAGAAATAAAAGGGCTGCTATTTCAACCAGCCATTGTGTAGGGCACAAAGGAGAACAGGAAGGTTTTGCACCTTAAACTGTACAAATGTACAGCTGTACAAATCTAGACTACACTGCTCAGAAGAAATGCCTACAGAATATAATTTTCTGTTATTAGCATGAGTCTTCCAAGTATAATGAAGTTGCAGCTAAGATTCATTATTTCCCCTATGAACATGCAAAAATTCCAAAAGAGTCTTAAAATGGAAAAGAGATAAAGAAAGTCCTCTCTGTATTGAGGCAGGAAATAGAGAAACAATTGACTTACCCAAAGTTAAACATGATTGAAGTACAAATTGAAATAAAATATTCCAGTGTTCAATACTGTAAAGAAGTACATAGAGAAGATAACATTGCATTTAACAACTCCAAAGAGAAAAAGAATAAGGATCTGCACAAGTAACTCACTGCAAGGAAACATGACAATAATATATTCGCACATCTCTGTGTACAGTCTATTTTCTGTAATGAAAGGATTTCATCTTAATATCCACTCCAGTTAGTCAGACAGGCAGTCAGAAAGACATGTTTATTTACATCAATATTCCTCTAAAGGAAAAAAAAAATCTGACATTTTAACAGAGATGAACAAAACAATATTATTAACTCAGGTCATAGCCCACACTAGCCCAAGACTCTATCGGAAGTATCACAAGGCATTACATGGTAAACAGTGGTGGTATTTTCACAATATTTGCTAGCAGTGATTATCATTTTGCAGAGCTAATACCAAGTTGCTCTTTTTTGTCATAACTCTAAAAACCCCAAGACCAGTTTAAATGGGTACAGTTAAACTTACATTTATCTAAAAGTTAGCTATTCTTGGCCTTCTATCTCTAGTCATTAAGACACCTCTCTACTTGANCAGAAAAGTTAAAATGGAAGAAAGTAGATAAGAGATTAAAGTTATTGTCTGCTAATAAGATAACTCAACAAAATGCAAGAGCAAGAGACCCAACTGGGAAAAAAACATACGAGATGAACCAACATACACCAAGAAATACGTAAAACACAGGTGGTTGAGATACGTATTCTCAGGGATTCCAGCGCTCTCAACAATGATTCCACACCACCCCAGGCCATCTTCACACTAATTGCAGTCTCTAGTTTCAAGCCTGCCTCTTCTAAACAGGCACAGCCAATCTAGTGGACAAACTTACTAAGACCTGGGGGTGGGGAATAAAGTCAGAGTATGTAGTGAAATTACCTATACATAAAAAACAAGAACATTAAGCCTATGCCCAAATTTGAGTATAGTTTCTATTTCTTGTTTAATAAACTCTAATTAACAATTCAAGATAGCCTGTCAGCAGAACTATGCTGCCTAGTCATTATAATTCTACATAAAGAACAAGCAATAAAGCAGCAGTGGACTTTTTCTGTTTGTAAGGAGAAAATACTTCATTTATATTTTTGAACCACGGCCAAAGAGTTTCCAATCAGACATTTTCTTCTTCCTCTCTCCTTTGCACAAAAAAATGTGGAAGAGCCAAACAGCCGTAGCAGTCACACAGATAGGGAATCCCCAGTAGAACTAGAGGAAAAACTGCTCAGTAGGATTATTCCAGTATTTGGTGCCTCAGGGACAGGTGTAACATGAGCAGAACACATCCAGAAACTCCTAGCAAGGCCAAAGGCTAAGGGGCATTCTACAGCCTGCATACATCAGATTTACACCAGAGATCAAGTTGTGCTGGAGCAGGAAGCGCAAATCCTACTTCAAGTCATCACGTGGCACTCAGTCTCTGCCTCATGAGCTCTCCTGAGCTCCAGAAGGCCAAGCAAAAAAAGTTTAAGTGGTATTACCTGCTGTAATGGCAGTTATTAGGATCATGGAATATCCTGAGTGAGAAGGGACCCCAAAGATCATCAAAGCCCAACCCCTTACCCTGCACAGGACAGCCTCAAGTATCATGCTATGTCCCTGAGAGCTCTTCCCAGAAATATGTCCATCAATTAAAACCATGCATGACTAAGGACTCAGTGAAAATGGGAAAGAAAGCTCCAGTGTTTGACACTTGTACTGAGTGCAAGGACAAAACATATCAGTGTAGAGCAAAGAAGGCTTTGTGTTTCTCTTTTGCTTAAAGCCCAGCCATGGTGTGGAATCAACATCACATCCCCATCAGTTTATAGAAATACTGAGTAATATACATAATAACTCCAGATTACATGGCACCATTCCTACAAATATGGTAACTCAATAAGGACTTGTGTAGTTCCATTGAAAAATTGACTATGTGTCACAGTACTTTTAATTACTAAACCCTCAGATTTGGAAGGTATACAAGTTATGGCCTATGTCTTCTTTCATACTGGTAACTCCCAGATATATAGCAAATTACAGGAGTTCAACAACTTTGTATTTATCAGCTGAACTCCAGTAACTGACTGTAGTCCTCAGCTGATGTTTGGTAACCTATGATGCAAGGAACTGGCACACAAGTTTTGAGTACACAATGAATTACTACACAGTCCGTTCCAGGATGGCTGCATTATTTGTTCCCATGATTTGATAAAAAGTCGTATTGAAAGAACAGAAAAATTATCTTTTAAACAGTACAAGTCTCATTGCAGAAGAGGGCTAATATTTTGATAAATCTTTCCCTTTATTATCACGCAGTTGTAACTGTTTGTGATGACATATACACTGAAATTAGCTGGAAGTAAAGGTCCCAGAGCCAGGATTTTGCTGTCATTAGCCAAATTCAGTGAATTCCTATTCATTAGGTTTAGGAGTGCTCAGATTTCACACTCCATTTTTCCATCCCACAGGAAAAATACAACAGTGACCATGGGGTTTTTATCCTCAAGTTTGATTTAAGCTTTGCAGTTATTTATGACTATGCCACAGAACTTTGTTTCACTGCAGGTCAGACAGATACACATTAGATTCATATTTGGAAAGCGGTCTGTTCGCTCCTTTCCAATGCAAATCTCTGCATTACTAACCCTCCAGACACATGAGATTAATAAGAACAAAGAAATGTGAAAGTTCTCCATAAAATTCCATTTCAGCTGTAAGTGCACTAAAACTTAGCAGAGGTCACAGTGCTGATCCATTGCCCTGAAAACTTCAGTCTTCAGACTTGTTTCTGTTGTTACATGTTGTTGTTATATGTAGACCGTGGAGCAGACTGTCTCCCATTTGCAGGAGTAGCCAAGTAAACTCCAAATCCCTCCAGAGATCTCATTTCACTTATTAAAATTACCAGCATTTTTCTACCTACCACCTCTAGACACAGTTTCACAATTAAGTTTCAGAGATGTCCATTTTCCATGATCAGCCTCAGAAAACTGCTCATTTCCAAACACCAAGCATCTCCCAATATTGCCAACATAACTGAAGGCAATAATTGGCCTCAGCAAGAAAACAGACACGTTCCTGACCCCTCAGGGTGACGAAACGTACATTCCAACTGAAAATATGGGTTTCATTATTTTCAGTATGCCTAAGTTTAGAGATGCTATCAACAATCCAACATTTACATCAGCTGGACCCAAAGAACTGCCTGTGCCAATTACACTTACAATATACCAGTAAATATTTAAGGGTCAGTCATGTCAAATAACTTGATAGGTATTGCCAGCACTCATCTATTGATGTGCCAGTACCTTGGCATTCAAGAGGAAGGATCTGCCATCTGAGCAGTCCTGCAAACAATCTGCTCCAAAAGCACATAGAAGTTTTTCTTTCAATACACGTTATCTGAACAAGACTCAGAACAGAGGTTTCAGAGAAATACCTCATGACCTCTCTCAGTGCTCAGGTGAAAGAATGCTGAAGGCACTTATCTATATTCGTTACCATGACTTGACTGTTACATGGGTAATTTGAAGGTTGTGTATACTGCCCAGCTCTGGTAGCTACTGTTGATACAGACACCAGTGAGAAAACTGTCCCCAAAAACAGAATCAGTACTTGTACAGCAGTCCCAGAAAGTGAAGTATATTTATTTAGAGATAGAGTGCTGTTACCAGCAACATGTACATGCAAGGAAAAAATTTAAATTACTGCAGTGCAAAATGTAAATCAGTTCTGAGCCCCAGCCACCTAATTGTCCATTAAGATATCAAAAAACAGATTCTTCTTTTAATTTAATAGTCTTCTAAAAGAGAACCCAAGAAAATGTTAAGCATTACTCATGGTAGATCTACAGGACAGAGCTTTCTACTCATGACTCATTCAATAAAAATGAAAGCAGTTCATAAGCAAATTCTGAAAAGTTTTAAAGCACAAGATGAATTTACCTTTAAAAAAAATCAGGAGGATGTACTGGGAAAAATAAAATCACTTACAGGAAACATAGGGCAGTGGCTACAACTAGGGAATGAAAATACAGAAATCATCTTGCTTTCCACAGCAAAGTGTCACCATCTTCCTCACAATTACACAGGAACTTATTTAACCTCTCTTCATATTCCGAAATGATGCATCACATTTTTCAACTCTTTCTAATGCAGTGACAGATTATGTCTGCAATGAGGGCAGGAGGGGCACCTGTTTGTAGCCCCTGAACCTCAAGTTGATTTTATAACATCAGCCCAAATTTAGTTCTAGGAATTGAAGACTTCATACATAGGAAAATGAAATGCCTAAAGGTACAATAACAGATTTTAGGAAAAATGTGAAGTGGTTGACTACTGACAAGAGGTGAATAAGGGGAATTCAGTAGGAAATAAACATGCAAAAATAGGTCAGGAGCTTAACGTCTGAAAGCCCCTAAAAAAATTAGAAGAATAAGATTGTAAAAGTCAAAACTCAGAAGGGAAACGCTTTTTTTGTAAAACATGTGCCACTTGTTCCCACAAAGTCCCTGTGGCTAAGAAGTTGTTATCACATAATCACAAAATGGTTGAGGTTGAAGAGACCTCAGTAAACTTCAAAAGGAAAATTCTTACAGATAATACAAATTACCAAAGTTAAAATAATTCACAATAATTTTTACATCAATTCTCACACCTCAAGACAATTGCTGCTTGTATTGCATCCTCCTCTTAGAATGCCCTTGAAAGTTTGGTTTCTTAACAGAAGACCAACCTTCTCCAGGATAACAGAAAACTGAATGGAAGAACTAGACGGGGCCAGGAGGAGCCAGTGAGAGGAACAAATGCATCAAAGTGCCCAACAGCCCTGCCACTGAGTTCAGTGGTGAAAGAAGCCAAAAACACATTGTACATTTAGGAGTTAAGATTGACTGGGACCTTTCTAAAATTACATATACAAAATATCAGCTTCTGCAAATAATTGTCAGGTCGTATACTCATAAAAGTCAAGACAATATATTTTATGACCTGCTCATCTTACTTATTCACAGAATAGAGCCAGTATTAGTCAGCACAAGTAGCTGCTTACAATTAAGAGGGCTTCAATCATTAAGGACGGGATGTAATTAAAATGAGGGAAATCCAAAACAGTTATACCTCCCAATCATGTCATATAAATTGTACTATTTTATTCATTAAAAATAAAGCTTTGAAACAAAGATGCTATATTTTATGTAAGTTCTTGATTACCTTTCTGCCGAGGGAGCATGTAATTTACAAGAAAGAGGACTTAGAGCTTTAAGTGCCTCTGACTTAATTCAGCATGCTGTATTGATGGTCCCATTTAGATGATTCCATTTTAGGCCCCTCTAACGCATTAAAGGCATGACTTACTCACATCCATTTGGCTAATGATCCCCTACTGCTCTAAAGTAAATGACAGCTATTTACAGTAAATTATTCAATTAGATAGAGGGAAGTGCAGTATTCATTTTATATTGTTTGACACGGCAAAACAGAAGTGTGCAAGAAGGCAGGTGGGGCATTTTAATCTTTCAGAATCAATTGTTTAATCCACAGCAAAAGAATAAGTATACTCCACAATACTTGTCAACATCAGACTTTCATTGTAAATATTCTAAGAGATACTAAGTGTTGTAACTCCAGATAATACAATCTTGTCCACTTCAAAAGTAAGTCATCAGACAATGCAAGGAATGGCAGTGACCAACAGCTTAAAGAACTGTTTTATTTTAGGCACCATTTCAAGTAACACACAAAGTGACTTTTTTTTTTAAAAAAAAAGGACCATATGCTAGCAGGATAGCAAATTTCCATTTAAATAAAAAGTTAGGCATGAGTAATTCTGAATCCCATTTATTTGTAATGGGATTTATACTACTAAGTGCCTACCTCACTGTCCAAAACAGGACTCAATATCTCAAGACATTTGGAGATTGGTGGATTTTTTATTTATGAAATCCCAGGACAGGACAACCCAGCTGCCCTCACAAACAAAGAGGGGGATTCAGAAGAGTAATCAAATAAAGAACAAGTTTAAAAAGTGTAGGTTGGGGCTAAAACACAGCCCAGACAGAAAGGAGAATGATTCAATTGCAATAACGCAAAAGTAATCTTTGAGGATCTTTTTACAAATTCTTCTGTCTTTTCAAGGTGCTGAAGGATGTGTGTGAGCACAAGCACATGTTACAGTCCCCATTATCTACACGCAAGTCTGACCACCACACCTGGAGGAAAAAGGATGAAGTTGTGACTTTGCTGTCTCTTGTCAAACCCCTGCCTCATAAAAGAGAAAGCAAATGAGTTATTATTATAGACAGGAGTATGAAGGTGCAGGAAAGGCTACTGTGCATGTGGAGCCTGCCAATGACCATGCTTCACAGAGTTCTCAGGCCTTTCAGCATTTAACACAGAGGGAAAGAAGGAAGAGGCAACTTGTCTGAGCCCCTGATTTTGGAGAATTTCTGTCTTCTGCAAGCCCAGAATGTCTCAGAACAAGAGCCAAGCACCCCAAATAGAAGAACACTATCCTCTGGCTAACCTGCCAACACATTTAATTTTCCACAGGCACAGGGCCAAGTTCAGCAAGCACAGTTCCTGCTAAGCTTAATGGGAGCTGCACTTGGCTATGCCAGCAAGTGAAGGTTTGCTGGGGGACCACAAGCAACACAGTACAGAAAATAGAAGTGTAGCCAGCATCTGTATTCAAAGGATGTGTTTGAATGGAGTACTTTCTTTTTTTTTTTCCTCCCCCCTTATTTTTTTCAATTCTTCTAAGGCTGCTGGCACAATGAAACCCTTCCTACTCTTATGTATTCACTCACTCATGAGCAAGGAATTCAGGCTGGCTGCTTGTAATAATGAATTTAGTCAAAAGACCAGCGTACCACAACTAGACTGTTAGAAATTTAACAGTCATTTGGTGCTGTATAGCCAAAAGTACTGGCCAAATTGTTCAAAAGACCTCCTAAATACATCTCAATGGCTCTAGATCTTATTTTCTGTAATTCAATACTTGTTCCAATACTAGCTACCTTCATCCTCGTATGAAATACTTTTTAATTCCTAGCTCTACCAGAACCAAATATATTAAGGAAACTTCAGCCCATATTTTCAATGGCACTAAACTATGTCAAATTTCACTAGGCAAAGACATCTCTATTATTATTTGCAGAAACTCATAAATCCCCTCCCTTTGAAATACTTCTTAGATGCTATAGTGATAAAAGTAAGAGTAATAACAGTCCTAGACCTTAGAAAGCAACACTCTGGTCTTTCAGTCCCTGGTGGCTACCTCTGCTTGACCTACACGTCTTCATACAATGTTTTTCTGGTCCACTCTCCTGCTGTCAGAATACACATATTCACATCTGCTGACATACTCACCAGTGCACAAGGAAGTGGCTTGGACTTACATGCTTTAAACATGAGATGACCTGAAACACTTCACAGCTAATTGCCAGTGATTTTTTCATCTGCCTGAAAGGCATTGAGTTAAACCAGACTGCAAGCAAATCCTTCATCTAGTAAAGAGTGAAGGATAATGAAAATACTTTTTATGGCACTTGAAATCACCCAGTAAGCCTAAACTATTTTAAAAAAAGTCACAGATAGCAAAACCCATTGACAAAGTGAATTTGGATCCACATTTTTAATAACTTAGTTCACTAAAATAGACTTTTCTAAATCAAAGAATTAACTTTTATTTTTTTCTAGTCCCAAAGTGCCCCCCAGACAGCCAAACAGGAGAGATCAGAGGAACTGAGACATTGAAGGTACATTGCCAGTAGGGTTGCTACACATCATAACTACACCAAGCAGTACTGAAAATGGAATGCTGAGCATCCAAAATGTACGTATTTCTGAGCAGTTTTTCAGAGTAGGCTGCTTGGACTACAGAAAAGGCCCTGAAGTGGAGGAGGCAGGAGGAATCAATGCTGCTCTTCAGTTTTCCCTGGGTCAAGCCTGTAATGGGTGCATTAGCTGTCCAGGCATCTCGGAGCTCAGCTCCATGGGCCACTCATACCCGCAGTGACAGCACAGCCAAGCTGACCTAATAATGTGGCCATACTGCTGCCAAGAATACATAAGAGCAACTATGGGAAAGAATGACTTGGCCTAGGATGAGTCACTTGACATCATCTCCTTTTAGATGGTATGGACAACAATGTTGAGGCTCACAACTCATGCCTATTCCCATTTACTGCCAATCCCTGATGTCCTGAGCAGGACCGCTGTCCATATTGTGCCCAAGGACATGAACTGCTACAGAGGGACTCAAATTACAAGTAATTTACAAAGCTCCTGAACATCTCTTGCCAACAGGCAGACTATAGTGAAATTATACCAAAATACAGTACAATTTTCTCTCCACCTTACACAGGTGCACATTAATATTAAAATTAACAAAAAATTACAGGTCAGGCACACATGTCAGATAGAAAATGGCACCATGATTAGCTAAGCCCAACTCTGCCCACAAAGAATCAAGCTTTGCTTAGCTTTGTTTTGAGGCTTCTTTCTGTCAAACCCCTTGACATTGTTTTCTAGCTATGGCAATACTTAGATAAATAAAAGAACAGGCAACATTTCCACATCAGGTGTTGAGTATGTTGCCCTACAACAGCCCTTAACTTCATAATTCATACACATTTAGATTTAAAAAATTACATACAGAGTATTTTTAATAGAACCAAACACAAGGTAGAACAACTTCCTGAGGCTTTCTAAATCTCCCACAATGTCAGGAGCTGTTTAATACATCTCCATAGAAGTGGAAGTCCAGCAATTTTTGTTTACATTTTCTCACTGGCCAGAGGTCAAATGCTCTCCCAAGTCATACACTTAGGAGCTAGAAATGGGAGAGGCAAGAGCATTCAAACACAAGAAGAGTGTAAGAAAATAAACATAAAAGAAAAATCTGCTCTAGGGAAGCACTTGCATTGGAAAGGACCATAAACTGGTCTGAAAAATAAGCAAAGGAGATGCAACATGAAAAAGTCTCATAACATCCCATGCATCTTGCTTAGCACATCAGTCTGTGTTGGAGACGGTAAGTCCTTGGCATGGGACAGTGCTTTGGCAATAATGAGAGCACATTTCAGACATAGCACAGTATTCCCTTTTACTCATGCGCCCTTCAACCAGACAATTCATGTTGGCTTCATTTTTCTTTTGTAAATCAACAAAACTTGGCTCTTTTAACATTCCTTTTACTTTTTCTTCATTTAATGCTTTCTCCAGAAGTGCTTAAAATCAAGGATGTTCTGAGCATTAAATTATAAAATCTGGCATTTGAAGACCTAAATTCCTATAAATAGACAATATCCCATTTTCTGGAACTCTAATCAGCTTCTGCTTTTTATTTCCTCTCTGTTAGAATGGCAACCTCCAAAACATTTTTACAGCTGCTGAATATTCATTCCTGATTTTTCCTTTAAAGGAAATATATTAACTGATATTGTAACTTACATCAAAGTGCAGGTCCCAAGTGAAAAAAAAATAAAATGGACATAAAAGGACCAAAGTTTATTCCATATAAGGTAAAAGGATAACAGAATTTCAACAGCAAACCTCTATTTCAGAAATGAATGTAAAACTCTGCTCCTCATTGACTCTGCACTGATGTTTAACAATGCCATGTCCCATGGCCATATACTAACATTTCTGGAGAAATCCAGCTCCAACTTCATATCCACCTCATGCTCATAGATCTACATTCTTTCAGGATGAGAAGCAATTATGTTTATATTAAATCACTACTTTAACTCAGGGCTGGCAAGAAGGTCTCTGGTAGTTAGCATGGACACTTGGAGAAAGCAGAGAGGACAGAGCTCTACATGTAGCAGCATGACATTCTCCCAGGTCTTGCCTCCCACTGTTCTGCAAACAATTGCTCCTCTGACCCCCCCTCACCAGCACTGCAATGGAAACAGCAAGATCAGCATCTGCCTTGCATCTGCCCAGGCATCACAGTAGCCAAGCCAGGGAGCTGAGCAGGACCATCTCACAGCTTAAGGCAGCATTGGAAGCCCTGCCCCATGTTCAATTGCCAAAGTACACACTCACTTTTTCACTTACAAGTCCACAAAACTTATGAAATCAAACCAGACTTGCTTTTATTCATAGCCTTGTTCCTACAGCACCTTATACAACACAGCAAGTGACAAAAGGCTCTCACATATCACACACCTAAAGTAATCTTATTTCAGCTGCACCTTGGCAGCCCAGGCAGCACCAAGATTTTTCCCTTTAGCTAGCAAAGAGAACCCATTTCTCTGTTTTACAGTGCCCACATCCGTACAACCAACTATAGCTTTAGTATCAGCATTTATAGCTTGCATATGGTCACCATTTCCAAGGAAACCACTTCCTCAGTATAGACAGTACATTCTCTTATTTTCATTTGGCAAAATAGTTGCAGACTGTGGGAAAGTAAGGAGAAACTCCAAGGAAGAGAAATCAAATCTAGAAAAATCAAAGGTAAGCAAGTTTCCTGAGACACAATATATCAAATATGCTAAACCCACTATAATGGAGGGTTTCAAGCTCACTTTCTCCCTTTCTTTTCTCAGTACAGCTATTGCACTGTCTTGAATATAAACCATCACAGTGTTTGCAGAAAATTTCAAGCATTTATGTAAATGCAATCTCCAGCACCTTGATGTAGTACATCTTGGGGGCTAGCTAATAGAAGCAGCAGAGGAAACCAGTTTCCAGCACAGGTTAGTTAGTCTTGTATCTTCATTTTCTTTCTGTTCTAAACAGCTAAGAAACAAACCAAAACAAAAGCCTATTCCAACAGGAAAGAAATTGGTCATCTAAGTGCTGTGTTTTGAAGCAGGAGTATCAGAATCCAATATGCATAAATTCTTCAGGCTCTACGATACAGACTGGCATTAAACATCAGAACGTTTAAAGAAAAACGTAGCCCCAGTCCTCATTTTGATGTAGTGTTAGTGGCTACAGACTGTCAGGAGCTGGGTTTTGCCTACCCTAACTGTTTACATTTTAATGTGTTAAATTGGTGCTGATAAAGACACAAATTCAAGAAACAAGAGGACATGTTTCAGTCTGTTACTGCTGTGGCAGGGATTGACGTCAACTCTTTTATCTGCCTGCTCCATCATACAGTATCAAAATGACTTTTTGTGACACAATGAATATTGCTTTTAAAACACAATCAGGCACCCATCCCGCAACACCTTACTTGGGCTGTAACAAACAGGACTCAGAAAAAAATGAAATACCAAAAGGTCAGTCCATTACTGGTATAATCAAACACTTGAAATTCCCTTGCACTTTGGCTGAAAAGGCATGTTCAAAACCTATATGCAGTGTGTGCTTGACAGTGTAGTTTCCTTATATGAAGAAACTTGACATTTGCAAATTACTCAGATTCTGATCTTTGAGAACAAATTGACCTAGTTTTAATTATTCGTGTGCTTGACTCTAAACAGGCTGGTTTTCCCAACAGCAGCACCTAGAAAAATATATGATCCAGCCAGCCCTCAAAGATTTCCTCACAATATTTTCCTAATAGTTTATTCTGATTGCAGCAAAGTACTTGCATAGATATTTCCTGCCTATTTAATCTGTTGGTGGTTCTCTATCTGTCTTCTGAAAACAGCTAATGATCAACAGACCATTTTATTCTCATGAACAAGTCTTCAAAAGTTTTTTCTTCTACATGCCAGTAGATTTTGTGAAGCAGGTGCTGAAGAACAACATGTCTCCAGAAATCAGGTCAGGTTCAAGAGATGACAATTTCAAACACAGAAAGTATAATAACAACAAAAAAAGAAAACTTTTCTGAGTATGACAAACACTTATTTTCTGGATCAAATGTATGGATTCCAGGACAACACAAGGCACACATCTGACATATGAACTGGAAAATTACTTTTCTGAAGCGAAGCATAATTTCGTAATATGGATTCATTAGGAACATAACCTACAGTGAATCAACATCGTCTGTTTTACTGGAGGACAACATGGATGAAAAAAGAGATGGCAATCATGGAGCAGTGCCAGGTTATGCCAGCTGAAAATATGTCTTACTCCTCTTTCCGTAGAGGGCTAGAATCTTAAAACACTATGCTATGGTCCAAGATTTTAATATAAATTTCCAGAAATTGTATTTTCTCTGAAATTTTTACACTCTATCCTGAAGGGGAAATGAACTAGAAATCAGCATATATAACACAGTAAACTATTCCTGGGGAAATGCAGCATCTCTGGGTGCCACTGCCCTACATAAACTCAGTGGTAAATACAATGCTTCCTTTCTGCCATACCTTAGTTTTTATCTTTCAGCATAGAACCAGTAAATGAAAATGAAAAGCTGCTTTCCTGGAGGATCAGAGCACAAGATGAAACTGTATAATTTAGAAATGCCTCTGAAGGATATACAATTTAAATTTTGTAAATATTAAGAATTTATCTACAACAAGCTAGTTTTAAAAATCTTTTCTGTTGTTACTATTAACCAGGGTATACGAAGTATAATTTTAAAATCAAAATAATTTCAAGATATTTCCCGTAAAGCAGAAAAATATTTACCGGCTCTTACAAAAATTTTGCAACTATATCCATAATTTATAGGAACTATTTACTGTAAGCTGTGTACTAAGAACTTTGACTACACAAAAGATTCTACTACAATCAATGGACATTTCATGATTAGTAAAACACCATAATTGCTACCGTAATTACAATAGTCTGACTTGAAGAAAACAAAGAACAGATTTCCTTATCACTGTGAAAGAAGGCCATGTTTGTTTCCAGTCAAAGACAGATTTTGATTGTGGAGTTCACATCTTTTTGTAACAGTTACAAACACATTTAAGTTCATGAAATCTAAAAAGTAATGATACAAACCAAAATGTGAAAAATAAAAAACCCTTCCCTTTCAAAACAAACTGTTCCTTCTAATTATGCAACTACAGAAATACTCACATTAAGTTTTAAAAGTATTTTTCAAAACTATAAATCAAGAACAAAGAAGGCAGTGCACTAATGCAATATAGATGTAAAGTTCAATTTGTTTTACACAGCATAGCAGCACAGCTTAGTACTTAGACATGACATTTACTTTCCTGTCATTTAATCCATCCTAATAAACAAGCAGACATTTATCCTGCAAACCACTTTTTCATGCTATCTCTAAGACCATTGAGTGCATTTCCACCCACTGCAGGACTGCGGAGAGGAGAGCAAGAGAGCAATAAATGCTTTAGCCCTGCAGCCCATACTGCACTGAGTGCAGACAACTCTCCCCCAAAGAAAACCAAATAAACTTCATACATATTGCCTGAGACATTGATACACCTTCCACATGCTCACCCTTCAGAAACTTGAACAAAAACTATCAGAGCTAAGGTCAAAGAACTGCTCCAAGAGACATTTACCATCACTGAATTAATAAGCTCACCAGGAAGGGGATGAATGGTGCATGGCTCTACTTATTTTACAGTTATTGTGAACACTGGAACCTGCAAATTTTAATACCACTGGAGTATTAGATACTATTAAACTGAAGCCTTCATGGGCAGTTTACAAAATGCTGAAAGTAGACTCTATTCCTTTTGATTCTACTGAAACAAAGAATGAAAGCTGAGATCATGTTTCATTACCAAAATGGAATTTTTAGAAGAGAAATGAATGGGCCAATTCAGCACTTGGAAAACCCATGCAACCTCAAAATAATAGTCAGGTCTGTGCTGCGACTGAGGCAGCTAGTATCATATTTTGAGGGCCAGCTTGTTGGGTATGTTTCTGTAATTCCAAGTTTATATCTATCCAGCTGGAGAAACAGCAGAAAGAGTGCTCATTTCCAGAAAAACAGCATTTAAATGTCAAAAAGAATTTTTTAATTAATTAAAATTCTTCCTGAAATCATATCCTCTTTCGTTTCCTCCTTGGCTCAGCCTCTAGTATTGGAAACTGCTAAAGTCTATCAACCTTGGACAGACTCATGAGCCAGACAGAGAACCTACAGCTGGAACACACTCCCAACTCTGCACTGAAAAACTGCTGTATTCTCTCTCCCTTCAAGCCAAAAGGGACCCTCAATCAATGTGTAAAAATCTGTTTTGGAAGAACAACAGGAAATCTGCAAGTTATAGCAGCACAAACTGGGCAAGTATAGTCCAGGTTCTGCTGCCTGAACCATGACAGCTCTCCCAGTCTTCGTTCAGCTTTTTTTTCATCACCCAGAAAAAAAGCTATGCTGTTCCATGCTGAAAAGTCATTTGATTATTGTTAGCCATTTAATTCTTCTTATTCTAGCAAAAAAAACACCTCTTGAAAAATTCGCTGCATCTAGTATTTGTCATACAGTCTCTCAATTCCTACTTCAATAATATATAAAAACAACATGAAGAAACTTCACAAAAGAGAAAGGTATCACCACTGAAGAGACACAGAGGTGCATAAAGCAATTATGAAACATAAGCAGAAACAAGCTCAACAGCATTCATTTTGTAGAAGAACTAATACATCACTTTTGATGGTTTGCTGTTAATTGTGAGTTCTCACAGCTCAGATAAGCTGAGCTCAGCTGAGCTGTTTCTAGACATGCTTTATCTTTGCCTTCATGCTAAGTGCAAACATAGCTCTCAAAGTCACTTTTTTCTTTTTTTTTTTGGTGGGCCAGAACATCAATAATTCCTTCTCTGCAATGACTTGTTTGACAAGACAGCAATTCTCTCTCTGGATAGCCTGAAAGTTCTGTAAGAAGAGTATTCTCCATTGGTTTTACTTTTATGGGGTTTGTTGGTCAGGGTGCCACCCCCAAGCTCCTTAAACAAGTTTGCTTATCTAATAGGAAGAAAATGTAGAATCTTAAATAACAAAACCCAGTGAAGTCTTTCAAGCATTAAAAGAAGCAGGAAGAGCCAAAAGGGAAATAGTGTAACTGTGTTACAGAATTTAAGGAAAAACAGCAAGCCCAAAGAAATTCTTGATATAACTTATGCTGCTTAATGTGCAAAGGTATCCAGAGTTTCAGTCCTGCCAGGATCCTAATCCAGCAAAGTACTTAGGGATGTTCATAGGAAACAAAATGAAAAACTTCACATGCTTAAAACCTGACACCTGCTTAAGTGCTTGACTACATTAGAGCCAGCAACCTCCTCACTTCTCAGCTAAACTGCTTGGGAATCCTCCCTGGTAGCACTTGAGTTGTTCTTTGGCACTTGTCTTTAACCTCACCAAACACCCATGGTTTGTACATGGGCCACCTGAGGCTTGTTTCAGAACAGCTGCTGTTCTGCTAGTAAAATGCACAGAGTTACAGCGCTTTCTAAGACTTTGACACAGCTCTTGAAGAAATTAAAGAGAAATCTAGTACAGAAACTTTCAGTAAGAACAATACTAAGCAATTGTTTAGCCTTGAAGCACTTTTTTTAATGTCTCTTAAGGTAGGTGTGCTGTGCAGCCATCCCCTGAGTTCTACATAGTGGCAGCTACCCCACTAGTTCATTTAGAAGTGACACACTTTCCAGGAGAGACATGGTTTTCTGCTTAAAGCACGAGTGTGATTCTTCCCCTGGTTCTTACACAGCCCAGTGATTCACTCACATTCTGATTCTGTAAAATGCCTTTCTAGCCAGGAAGATAAAGAATGCATGCTTAAGGCAAAATTATTTCATTAAGATACGAGCATGTTTTTTGTCAATTCAGCAAGTTGCTGCTTTGTAGAACTACAGATATATGTTTAGTTCCAAAATACATATATATTTATATACATAATTTTAAAGATCAGAGAGCTATTCTTTCTGTTCACTTGCCTTTCTGTCCTGCATGTTTAGTCAATTAGCTATACCAAAAATCAATAACAGAATGGATCAGGCTGGAAGGGACCACAGTAGGTCAACTGATCCAACCTCCCTGCTCAAGCAGGGTCATCTCAGAGCACATGGCACAGGGTTGCATACAGGCAATTCTTGAATATCTCCAGCGAGGGAGACTCCACAACCTCTCTGGGCAATGTGTTCCAGTGCAGTCACCTGCACAATAAAAAAGCTCTTGCACATATTCAGGTGGAACTTCCTGAATTTTCCTTGGGATGCCCCTTCATGGCTAGACCAATGGAACAGTTTTTGGTATCAGGTTTCTCAGCCCTCTTATGCAATTCCCTGTTCACAGTGAGTTTATGCATCAGGCTAGTAACGCCTGCTTATGAAGTATGTTCTTAAATGCATTAAGGCCTGGGGGTTTGTTTTCGGAGTGGGGTGGATTTCTTTTAAAAATAGTCAAGAACAAAACAACAGCATTTGAAAGTTTTTGTTTCCTCTCAAGCTCAAAGAAGGAACTAACATCAGTATATCCTCCAGCAAGGTGCTGTTGCTGAACAGATCTAGAGGGCTGCTTCCTAGAAGTTTTCTCATCACAGTTAGGTTTTGACATGATGTCACTTGGACACAACTGGTCATCCAGCCCTTCAGTCATGCCAGATTAGAAATAAGCACATTCCTCTCTTCATTTTTTGCTTTATACTATTCCTTTATCTTCCAACACCCTCAAGAAAACTAGCTCCTGGTTGCCAGATTTGACATTTATATGGGACACACTCAGAAACCTGTATTTTCTGGTCTGGGTGGGAACTCATCAAGTTAAAAAATTTAATAGCTCTGAAAAAAAATTTCAGTCTATTTTATCCTCTATTGTGTGAACATAACTCTCAGTTAAAGACCATTAGGGTAAATTGAATAACTCTAAAATGGGAAAATTTGGCCAACATATTTTTTAGACAAATTAAATGTACAGAGATTGTAGTTGGCAATCTATTTCCAATGATAAAGTAAGAGACAGCAATAAGCTGTACAGAGTTGCCCAGCTTTCATATTAGAAACACAGGGCATTGAAAGTAAGTCTTTAGATACATGTTGCAATGAAAAAAGTACCAAAAATACATAGCTGTAGGAAAATGACAACAGATTTATGAAGAAAAGAAATAGCACAAGTGTAGAGAATTTTGATATAACAAGATAACATGGGACAATGATATCACAACTCAGAAGCTCGGATAAAAATCAGCTTATCATTTAGGGGGAAAAAATAGGAGAAGAATGGAAAATTGGGACTTCTTTTGGTTATATGCAAGTTTGTTTATTCTTTATCAGTGCTCCAAAGAGTCTGC
This sequence comes from Sakesphorus luctuosus, assembly GCA_013396695.1. Classification (NCBI taxonomy): domain Eukaryota; kingdom Metazoa; phylum Chordata; class Aves; order Passeriformes; family Thamnophilidae; genus Sakesphorus; species Sakesphorus luctuosus. The sequence continues at coordinate 327,077 of VWZD01010832.1, forward strand.
ACATACCATCCTTTTCAGTAACCAGGGATGATGCAAAGGCTACACATATGTTGGAAGAATAGTGTTTTAACACACAAACAATCAGCACACTGTGGGGATGACACATCATGGTGGCTGACAGGCATCTGTATACTGTCCTCAGTCAGTTTCTGGTCCCCTGAAATATTCTATACAGCAATTACTTGCACAAATGGGTATTTTGAACATCAAAAATGAACACTCACACAGAGTTGAAAACCAGGTTACTAGGAAAAAATTATGGAAGTATAAGATTGTCTCCCTTCTTTTAAATAATAATAAAAAAGATAAGTCTTGCCTGCATTCACGAATATGTCTCTGTGACATCAGTTCACTGAGTGACACCATCAAAAACTCCCAGGTTTAGTCCCAACCCACTACACCTATTCATCTTGACCTTATAACAAAAATCCAAAACCCACACAAGACTAAGTTCCCTACATCTCTGTTAACATTAAAGAAAAATAAACCAACAGTGATCTTGTACTACCTTTGTGCAACAAAAAATTAATCAACATACCTGTAAAAAGCTAGTCTCTTATTAAAATAATTTAGCTTGACAGAGTAGCTCTACAAGAGTAGAAAGCTGTCAAACTTAAAAGGCTGTAACATAGTTCCCCCAACAGCTTTTGGCAAAAGACAGATTGACATAACTTTTCAAAACCCCTAGTTAATACATTGGCAAAAGGCAGAAATATTTATATGCCCCTTGTGTAAGGTTTTGTTAAAAATGCATCTATTTTTGCAGCAGATCTTATACATCCAAATCCACGTGCAAATATCCCTCAGTTTCCTGAACACTGAAACCATCAGGAACCCAGCTCATCAGAGAATGACGAAACCCATCTACCCACTTCCACTGTTGTCATATGTAGATTGTACATTGCCTGAAAAAATAAATAGCAAACCCCTGACAGAAAGGCAAGATAGGGATTTATTCTTGCTTTGCTTTTAGGTACCACATATCTGAGCTTGAACTCTACAAATTCCAGGAAGCCAAAGAGCAAATCAGAACAAACAAATCCCATGCAGCACAGTTTACCAGGTCTGGCACTGCCAATTTGCTGTTTTAGCAGTTCCTGTGGAAGTGGTCTCCCTGCACATTGGTTTTAATTTCAGTGTTTGAGACCATTGCTGCTTAGAAAGGCATTTTTATCCTTCTTGACTCCTGGAACCTGCTCTTATGTGGGCCTAAGACTAAATGACAATTTGGGTAGTCACTAATTTTTTTTTGCTACAATTTACTTTGTAATTACCTTTTATACAGATGTATAGATCACTTAATGAATAGCAGATGTGAAGTCTCCCTTGAAATTCATTACATTATGCACAATGAATTAAATTTTCGTGTGAGACACTTATGAAAATTAAGCTCCATGAGAAGACTTATCACAGAAACCCCCAAAATACATTTCCTTACACTCACCACACCACACAGTGTGTGATGTGCCACAGCCATTTCCTCCTTCTGAGGATGCACATAATTGTGGTATCTGAGATAATGCTGCAAGCATGGAGAAATGCTAACTTTCAAAATGGAAAAATGGGAGTTTGTAGAGTAATTGCAGGCTATCATAAATGCCAGAGTTACTTAACTGCAAGAGAGAATGAAGTCTAGCCCCAGTTTGAGGCAGATAAACTACACAGCCATCAAAATAAAAATAAAAAAGTCTTTGACACAAATGTACTTTTGTTTTTACCAGAAATTGTGAAACAGCTCAGTCTCAGTAAATCAGAGGCTGAGCCAATCAAACTGCAGGTCCATGAAGATTAGGGTCTACGCTCTTTGGGCTTTCTGAGAAGGCAGAAGTGGGGTAGGGGAAATTGAAAAAAAAAAAAGGGACAGGCACAAACTTGAAATATTCTCTCCCAAAGCAGCAGCCATTAGCCAGGTCAAAGGGAGGCAGGGACTGCAGAGTCAGGCATTGCTTTGCAGAGACCTGGAACCATTTCAGAGCTCATCTGGCATTTCAGATATGATCTCATCTCCACCGATGGGCACTTTGTTTATGGAATCTAATCCATAACAAGTAATGAACAGATTGACTTGGCATATAAAGTCATAGTTCATTATTTCTCCAAAATCTAGAGTTATAGTTACTTATATTTAGTATACGTAATAGCTAATATAGCAATTTAGTTAATACAGCCTGGAAGCTGAAAGAATACTTTGACAACGCTGCGGTGGGTCAGTTGCCTCCTTGAAGAAGATTTTTCCCTCTTGAGCAATATTACTCGATTTTTTGCATCCCTATCTCATTTTCTTCAAACCAATTACCCTTGTGCTCATTGCTTCAATTTGAGAGATACCCAGGTTGAGGGAAGAGAGGAAATTTAAAAAAAGTATTATAAGTCACAAAAATATCTAGAAAACTTTAATACATTTTTAACAAAGAAAACTTGAGGCAGTGTGAAAAAAACTTTATATATTATCCTTTCATAGGAACTTTTCTCCCCAGGCTAGTTCACTGTTCTTATTATTTAAAAATAATAAAGTTCCAGCTCTTTACTCTTCTTCCTCTTCTGTCCTTTCCAACACATTGCATTCACTTTTTGAGAGGGGAATTTTGAGCCTTTTCTGTACCTGGTGTGTTGGCTGTTAGAAACCCCTCATTAGCAGACTACATAAATGGTACTTGAAGCAATAATAGTGCAAAACAATATTCTAAAGGAACAATTGATTCATGTGATAAGAATTGCTACGTTTATTTTCCATAGCAATAAATCTGATTAATTTAATGTTTCTACTTTGAAGCCCATTAAACTGCAGTCTGCCTTTGGCAAACGGTACAGACTTTCCCAATACTGAACAATGGGTGGTTTTTGTTTATAAAAAGTTCTATTTACTATTATTTTGTGACATAGCTTGTTGTGCTCAAGTTTTGACAATTACAGTTAAAATTATGCTGAAAATGGAAACAAATAAGGAGACTGACACAAATAATTACATCTTTCTATCTGTCTCCAAAGAAAAAGCAAGATGAGAAAGATTAAAGATAAAAGTCAAAATTATCCCATACAACGTAGCATTGAATGCAAGAGCTGCCAACTAGGATCATAAAGGCAGAAACCATGAAGGGAAACTCCAGGTATATGGAACCTGATTAATTTCAAACTATTCTCCTTCCTGTTCTTGAGGCACAACTGCCAGCCTCTGTACAGAAACAGCTGTAAAATCTGCCACCAGGTGTTTGTGAAATAACCTCACTCTTGGAAAATGCATGTTCTTATAAACACCTCATTTAGATGGCATGTTGATCCATAGAAATCACCCAGGAGGCTATGAGAAGAAGAAAAAGAATATTCTTAAATCCAACAATATTATCTGGATCATATCCTGTCATCACAAGGTCATTTTTTCGTGCATGTAGGTTTTCGGTGAGAAACAGAACAGAACACTAGTCCATGAGCTCTGGCACTGCTCTTGAGCACTGCAGAGTGGGCACTTTCATTCCCACAAAAAGTGACAATTCAAAAAAACCAAAAATAGTGTCTTGTTTTTGAGTAGGATCATTTTTAGAAAATGATTTGTAGCATTCTGAAATAATACTGTTCCTTTCACCTCTAGAAAAAGGCTTTTGCTTTTCTTTTTTGTCTTCTTAAAAACAATTGAGTTACTTCATAAAAAGCAAATTCCTCTCTTGTCTATTAGCGCAGTAACAAACCCCACAATTCTTTGCACCCAGAGAGCATCCTTCCACCTTTGGCTTTAGTTTGGATAAGGAGTGTGCTGCCATCATAATCTCCAATGTGGCAACTAACACGTTTCTTTTAGTCTTCATTGAACCTCATCTGGATTGCTGCCATGCTCAGATTAGCATTAAAATTAAGATGGTGGTTTAATTTCCACTTATCATCAGAAAGGAAATATGGAGGATCCAGAACTATTAAAAATTTAAGTGATCCAATTGAAACAGTAGCAGCACCTCTGTCCTCCCTTTTTTTTCATATTTGTCCTATTTTTGTTTAAAAACAGAAGGCAGCAGTGGCACATTCATAACTCTGACCAAAGTGGTTTGCCACTTTTATTCTTTATTATGAACAAGCTACACTAACAAATTGGCAAGGGGGGTTATAGCAGTCCTAGCAATTTACAGCATATCCCCTCTCTGCTTTCACATCCACACAAAACAATCACCCTGACACTCAGACCAAACCAAAGCCTCTATTTTTCCCACATTGCCACCCTTCAACATCAACAAGGCCCTTACCAGCTCTACTATTTACCCTTACATCATTTTGAACCTGTGTGTATCACCCAGGCCTATTTCATCATTGACTTTGCTGCAACATCCACTGGGTCCTGCAGGATATTATGAAAATAACAGTATAAACCCCAACTTTTGCTGGAGAGTAGCAGATCCAACAAGAGATAATCTTCACTCTACAGAGCCATTCCAAAAGTCTTGATGGGAATTTGCACATTTTTTTTTTTAGATTGACAGACAGTGGGTGTTTTGGGTCAACTTTAGATATAAAAAGGGAAAGTAGATCTAGGGTGCTTAGAGAAAAACAGTGGGGGAGAGTACAGATTTACACCATTAGAAGAATACTAACTCCAAATTACTTATGAAGAAATTTACGTCTTTACATCTGCTGTTTGACTGAAAAAAGCTCCATTGGTGTTGGCTGTATTAATCCAAACATACTTGGGAACATATTTTCTGCTCACACAGTAATTATGAGGCAAGCTTTTTTTTTTAATACTCCATCCCCCTCTAAAAAAGACCCTAGCAAACATGCACACCCATGTCTAGCTGAGTAGAACAAAACAAGTTTTTAAAAAATGCCCTACCTTCCAAAGCATAGGAAGCCAACCTCAAAGTGGGAATGGACACAAATGTCCATCCCTACTTACGAAAATTCAGTTGCAGCTTGTAAGTGCAAAGGTACATTCACACATGTAGTATGTAACCACAAGTGAGCAGCAGTTTAACTTTCAAAGTTAAACAGATTCAGGAAGTATGACATTTTCTCTCCAAATCCTGCATTTCATAGGTAGTGAATTACTTCTCCATTTGTAGAGGACAACAAAATAGCAATGAAGGCTTAGGTGATACTTTACCAAGAAGCATATTTAAGATTTATCCCAGCTTCAGAGACATGTTTAAATATTCCAAACCAATATTTTGTACTAAAAATCAGTGATTTACATTTCTTCACCAAATCACCTGACATTGACTATCCAGCCAGCAGAAGTTTGGTTTTGTTTGTTTTCTTGGGGTAATTCATTCTGAAACAGATCTACTTCTTTGCACAGGTGCTGCCTCTGCAGCAAGGCACTGAGGACCATTGTGTGCACTGATTGCTATGGGTGCCTACCAACAGGACTTCTCAGAGGAAAACAGCTGGGAAAGGGAAACACTATTAAAGTTACTAAACCAGCTAATCCTTAACACATGGAATGGAGAAGAACAGTTCTCTGGCCAAGAAAGCTCTCTCACAACTGGACTGCAGAAAGGCTAATGTGAGGGAAGAGAGTAAGGTGGTGTTCCAGCCAAAAAAGTTGAGAATATTTAAAATGAAATAATTTGGACATGCTGATGTTTTACATCTGCTCCTCCAAGGTACGTTTGTAGTGTTCAAGATAAGGCCTTAAACCCACATCTAGATCACAAGCTGTTAAGAAGGAAACCTATATTTTTATTAATTCATACATACAGACTATAAGTAGTAAAATCCCTACTTCTAGGACAGGACCAATTTTGCAATAGATGCACTCATCACGTGTAAAATGCACTATATCATGCTGCAGCTTCTTGTTCTAGGACAGAGACTGTCACAGAAAGCTCTAAGTAATACAAAGTTGAAAAAAGAGCTTGAGTTCATAAATCACAATTTGTTTAAACATCAAGTGTTCAGTTGCCCAGTTTCACTACTCTTGGAGAACACTGAATGAGCTGTTTGTAAAGCCTCGTACCTACACAAGGGAACACTGCATTTTCCTAACTAGTAGCTGTGTTCGCATCCACAGAGAGTGACACAGACCTAATTTTATCAAAAATGAAAAGTCTGAACTATGTTTTGAATTGCATGTTGCCTATTACCAAATTCAATAGCAAGGAATTACACTAAGTCAACCAACTACTTGACTTCTCTCACATGATGTGATCTAACAAAAGAATCTTCTTTCGTTTTCTAAGTTTACATCAAGGAAGTGTATGCTGAAACATATCTATTGCTTATATTGTTGTTGCTTCTGTATACAAGTTTGTATAGTCATACACTTACAAATGCACTTTTATTTAAAATAAATCCAATCCTAGCTCTCTTGAAAATGAAGCTGTCTGTTTTTCTTTTTTTATAGAAAGTTTTGCCTCACTACCCCAGCACTGTTCCCCACCTGGCAGGGGCTTGAGCAGACTGATTCTGTGGGTTCCGGTTTCATTGACTTGAAAAGCCACAAACGTGAGCCATTGTTGAGACAGTCAATTATTCAAAGCTGTGCTTAATGGCCGCAGGGTACTTGGTTTAAGGTGTAGTATTGCTAGGGGCAGAAGTTTTGGAGGTAGGTTTTTTGGTTGATTGTTTCGCCCCCCCCTAAAGATTAGGATTTGTAGTTGTTGGAAGTGGACCAAGGGGCTTGAGAGCTGGGGAAGGGTGAGAACCACACTACTAAATATCAGATTCACCACTCTCTGCAATTCATAGCTTTAGGAACACATCCATCAGGCATAACCAAAAAAAAATCCAACACAAAATCTATACTAACAAAGACAGAACCATTTCTGTGCAATTTAGCGATGCTCACTGCAGGGGAGAGCCAAGCACAGGATTCTAAATCTGAAATTTTTGAGACCTTTCCTCACACATAGAAAGATACCTGAATAGAAGACAGATGTATACTTGTCAAACAGTTTCAAAGTTCGCTCAGCATGATGGATGGTATACTGAAGACTTACCTAGATTTTAATATCTTGAAATCATTCTCATGCATATTTATTTCAGTTACTGCAAACAATTTAGAGCATAAATTAGGATGCTAACAAAGAATGATTTTGGTCCTAAGTCTCCACCCAATGCAGACCATGGGACAAAGACAAACTAAATGCCCAGAAGAACAAGGTAGGAGCTACCATCCCCACTTGTGCAGCCAAGAAAGCAAAAGGATGATCTCCACGGTAAGTCAACACGCACTAAGCAGCTTGCTGTCCCTTAGCCTCTGTTGGCAGAGGCTGCTGTGGAACAGCAGTAACAGAAGAAGTCTGAAGAGCTCAGGGGAGATTGCCCATAGAGAGGACAGAGCTCGTGTAATACTGTTGCAAACCTATGGAGATACCTCCAAACAATATCAAGCAAGAAGACTCTCAGCTACCCTGAGAGCTGAGCAGCCAAGGGGCTGCTTAGGAGGATCACCAAGGGGCCTTACTTCACATGAGAGAGGGTCTCGCTTCATAAAGTTTAACTTCAGAGCCAGAGATTGATGTTTTACCATCACCATATGACTCCACATACAGACTTATTTTCAGCTTAAAAAACCCCACCACAGAGTCAAGTCCCCAGAAGCAACTATACTTACACAATTCCCTGGTTCATGGAAAAAAGCCATGGCCTTCCTCTCATGCACTGGAGCTGCCACCTCCTTTTCCTGTCTCAATTGCTCTCCACTGTAGTGATTAGTCGGTGACGTGCACTATCTTCATATTTGTCAAACACATTTAAAACTATACTCCATAAGCTGTTGAATTAAAACCCCAAACACCACTTTCTGTGTGAAAAGCACAAAAAAGTGCTTCCCCCTTGCCCCATCCATTCTCAAATATTTCCCAAGCTTAGTGGTGTAAATGTACCCCACCTGTGCAAGCTGGTAGAGAAGCACAGGTTGTGCTCATCAGCACTGAACAGCAGCAGAAGGGCAGCAATAAATAAACACAACAGAAGCCGTGATAGAGAAAAGCTGTCCTGCTCACAATCAAGTCGATGGCAAAACTCCCAACAAGAAGCAGCATTGCACCCTGCATCAGGAGCCAAGAGCTCAGTGCAATAATCTTTTCCTGTGCGGCTTTCTAAAGAAAAGAAACTCCCAGTGCATTCCTTACACAGTGTATCTCTTATCTTCTTACTAGAAACACAGGAAAACTCGTTGCACCCAGACCCTGTGCTGTAACACTGATCACATTTCAGTACAAGCAATAAATAAAGAAAAGCCTTACATAACAGTCTTCATTCAAGACACTTAAATCTGCAGCTTGAAATCCGCTTTATGCGCTTTCAGTCACATAAAAGTAAAACACTTTTCCCTGGAAGAAAACCGAGAATGGTAGAAAAGGTCGATGTATTCTCCTGGCCCATTTAACAAATGAAACACTTACTTTCTGATTGGTGTAAAGTGACAGCTGGCTTATTAGAACTGACACTGATCCTCTCGGGAGGATTTCAGGGAGCAACTCACACAGGTGAAGGTCAAATAGCAAAGGAATTAAATGGAGGAAGGAAGCAGCTTTCTCTTAAGGACAGAAATTAGCTAACAGAAAAGCTATTCCTAACTCACCCCTCGCTAGTTGGAAATACACCACTTGCAATATGTTCTATTTGGGAGAAACACTTTTTCCAAGTTCAACACTTTTTGAGTTTTTATACCTTGTCACCAGCTCTGCATGCTGCAGTCAGGACCCCAGTGCAGATCTCGCCTACAGTAAGGGCTCTGTAAATGCAGTTTGTGCCATGTCACTGCCTGACTTTCATGGTATTGAAGGCAGCACATATAATATTCTTATTTATGAATCATATATCATTTCTAACATATTTGAAAAGGATAATTAACATGGAATGACACATTTTTTAAAGTGAATGAGACAAAATACACAGATGTAGTGTCTCAGTGAGTTTTAACTGCTGCACCAGGCACGCACAGCTGGCTACATGAGTCCTCTGGCTCCCTCAGCAGACCTTCAGCAGGCTGGAGGAATTAAGAGGGTAGCCAAGAGATGATCAGTGCTCGCCAAGGTTTGTTTAGCACTCCTGCTTTTGCCTCCCTGGGTCTAGCCCTGGAAATGACCTCCCTCCAGCACTGGAACCTTGGCAGCCACTGCACAACAGCAAAACCTGGGGAAAGAAGATTGCATCCTCACAAGGGGAGACACAGAGCTGGTGAGAGAGGGTGTATCCGGTGCATGGCTCTGAAAAGAAATGAGGGTTTGAGCCCTGGCCAGTCAGAATTCCTTCCTCAAGCGTGGTGCACAGTCTTGTTGTGACAAATCCCTAAAGGGAGATAGAGCCCATGTTGCCCAGATGGTCTGATTCTTATTCCTTCTCATGTTTGCCCTGCTGAAATTACAGAAGTGAAAATAAAGCAACACATTTTTTCTAACCCTGACTCCACTGCACTAAGAAGGGCAACATATCCTTGTCCCAGCTAAAGCACATAGTAAAATCAAGGATGTGGGCGCTGGTGCACGTGTACATGACCTGAGCAGCTGGACAGCCTGGCATAGGTGACACAGGACGGCCCTCAACCACCTTGTACTGTGCCCCAACTCAAAGCCAGGTTTGACTATTTTTGAAAATGCTTCAACTAGGCCAATATGAAATGACTTTGGTGTGAGCCATTTTTTGGGAACACCACAGCCAGTGAGTTTTTTACACCTTTCACACTCTGAGAGAACAGAAGAGCAGCTGAAAATGCTAAGTACAAACTCAGCCAGCTCAGCCTCCTCTGGAAAACTCTTACTCTGAATACTTCATCTCATTTCCATCATTGGTTTAATTCCTTCCTAACCAAGAACCTAAAAAGTATTAGAGCAAGCTCTTTCTGGCTGTAAGTGACGCATCATCATCTGGGCATTTTGGGTTTCCCTAACAATTCTAGAACTTAGTGAGGTGCATTTGGGTTTGCAGAGAAAGGTCACTTAATTAAATCTGACAGGTGCCAGCACCTCTGGTTGTAATTTCAGCCCTCTCCAGGCATACCTGGACACAGATTTTATTATTCTTTCATGTAGATATGACTGACTTAAAACTATAAGGGCCTATCCTGGCCAGAGTAAAATTAATGTTGCCCTGTTGACTACATTAAGGCTCTACCAGGGTGACACAGGGACACAATCTGAGGATGTGAGCATACAAAAATGGCATCATTTCTCTAAAAGTATCTTTTCATTGGTCTCTGTTATGTCTGACCAAAAAACTTTCTCCATAGCTCTGAATTATTACAATTTGGATGAGCTGGTATTCTGGTATCAGAAATTATCATGTGCAGCTCTATATAAGAGAGCTCAGGACCACCAAAACCAGATTGTTGTGACTTGGTCTAACGGAGAATGAAGGTCCAAAAATAAGCACGTTTGAGAAGAAATGTTTAATTCCTGAAGTACATCAGGCAAGTAATTTTGTTTATTGAATACCATGGTCACTTTTCAGATGTAGGCTTGGCATACAGAGCAGTACTAAACATTTTTCCTCCTAAACACAAAAAGTAAGAAGAGAAATGGGTTGTTAAATGGTTCCTCCACAATCAGGGGGGAATTATGACTTTTAGGCCACCAGATATGGCACAGGTGGCCCTGTTTCCCCACAGAAGCTCCCAAGGAAATGGTTCACAATCATTTCTGGCTGTGCCACAGGTTTTTCCCGTGTGACAGATCTGGACATATTTAAGTTCACAAAATGCTCTAGATTTTCTAGGTGACTTAGAGGGACAGAGAGCAGATGTATTATCCCAATATGTCACAACTTTCCCAACAAAATACAAGTCAGAAATCCAGTTTCTGATTCTCAGTGCTCCTTCAAATCACTCCTAGCAAATTTGACTTGGCTTGCCAGGTTACTAGTTTTTGTTTGGCAACACCTCTTTCTTACACTAATGAGATCCATTCAGGAGTGCCTGGATGTCAAAGGTACACTCAGAAATATGCACAGAAGAAAAGCAAGATCTGAGAAATTTGGCTTAGTTATAAAATTTTACAGAGTCCCAGATCTTCTCTTCTGATCTACTCAAGTAAAAATCAACAGTTTTAATTCTGATGCTCTGGATAATATCCTAAGCTTGAGCATATATCCATGAAGAACCCCAAGGAATAGGCAAAGGTAATGAAATACGTTCCTTGGCTCTGCACAATTTCTATGAAATATTACAGAAAGCCACTTGCACACTATTCACACTTAATATACAGCACCCACTCAAATAAACATGCTTAGGTAGAAATGAACTAATAACTACCTCTAATCTTTTTTAAAGGTCACAAGCCACCTGAAATGTTTTCCATGCATTTTCAAGTATGAGCCTACTCAAAGCTGTGGATCTCTTTCCTTATGCTGGGTTCACAGCACAAGTTACTTTCCGTCCCAGCAGAGCTTCACCTGCAGAAATTCAGGCCTTCCTAGGTCTTTTTATTTGCAATCTGATGTCTGCAGAATGAGCGTCTTTCACCAGACCATCTGCACCCTTCTACCTCCCACCCCATCAACCTCTGCAGACAGAGGGTTAAAGTCCAGAAAACACAGGAGTGATACCAGGCAGAAAACTGAGCTGCTTGACTTGCAACTAAGCACAATCCATTTAAAAGTCCAATTAGAAAATTTATGGATAATCCCCCCTTGGGAGGGAGGCAGGCAGGTAGGCAAGCAGGCAGAAGCAAAAAAGAAATCTTGTTTAAGAAATACAACAGTATTTAATCCCAACTGAAGTTACTCTCTTTGTGCTTAACAGAGGTTCAGTCTGTTGGGTGCTCTATGCAGCTCTCCAAAACTAATCTAACTTTCATTTGATGACCTACATTACTCAAAGATACTCTTCTAGCAATCAGGGAGAGGGCACAGGTGCACATCCTCTGAATTCCTTTTTAGCGCTTGCACCTCTGACACTCTCAGAGACTGCTAGGAAGAGCTGAGACACCCCATACACCCCAAAACATTTCCATATGGACCAGTGCCATGTGTTTTATGGCTCATTAAAACCAGGTAGCTACCTGGGGAGATGACTGAAGAACGAAGAATGGAGTTAATTGGGCCAGGTACACACCAGGCAAAAGAAAGCTGGCACACAGTCGGCCATGCCACTCTAGCTGATTACACTGGTAGTAAACCTTGCACTCCGAGACCACATTTGCTTTCGAAGCCCAAGAAAAATATGTGCTTCCTCCTGTGTTCATTAAGTTGGTATGAAGCCTGGTATGCAAGTCAGCAGAAAGAAAATAGAGCTTTCCATGTCTGTGCCACCCTGTATATGCCTTTCTAGCAACTTTCTTCAAGCTCATTTTATTTCCTCTTTGAATCACTAAAAATTTCTGCCAGAAAGGACACAGTAAGTATTTGGCACTCAAAGAAACCAAAACAAAAACAAACAAAAAATGTCAATAGGTAAAAAACACATCTATACACACAGAATGATAGTCATAAAGAAACCAGGGGCAATGTCAGTGCCCTTTAAAAAAGAAATACATAGGCCAAAGGATGACTGCCAAAAAACACTAATATCTTTTATTAGACAGTGCATGTCTTAACCCCATTTTCCTTAATGCTTTAATACACATTTTACTTTATATGACATTGATGAAAATTTAAAGCCACCTCAAAGAATACAAGGATGTATAAAAGAAGCAAAGAAACATTTGGATTTCCTTTTTACCAAAGAGGAGGAAACAAACTTTTGTTGTTAAGGGTAATAAATTCCTAAAAATGTATAAACTATTCTGCAGTATTCCAAGTATCCTCTCTACATACAGCCATGTAGACCTACCAAATCCATAAAATACTTCTTTTTTGTTGCTCTCTACAGATGCAGGACAATTTCAACCTCCAACACAGTGTACGTGGTTCTTTGTGAGATGCTCAGCAAATAAATTAAAATCAAACTATCCAAGGACTAGAGTCTTGCAACATAAAAATGCAAAGATTATTTAAGTAAATATTACATTTGTATGTCAGTCAATTCCAGTGAGATTCATCATACACATTTTTCTGTATGCAAAAATCCTTGAAATATCTAACCCCAGATATGTGAGGCTTTACATGATATTATGAAAATTAAAATAGATTTGATGCTATTCTAATATCTATCAGGCTTGACTTTAAACCACGTGGTTCGTTTAGTTAAAGAGAGAAGGGAGAAAAAAAGCTGAGAATAAAAAGTTTTTCATGAAAATGGCCCTATTTTAGGAGGAGCCTGGTACAACTGTCTTAACACTGCCAACACACTTCCCTGCCCCAGCTGGATATAAACCACTTTAAACAAAAAACATAGATATACCATTACAGCTTTTTTTTGGTCTGTCTGTAGAAACTGCCACATGTGCAACTGAGAAAAAGTATCTAACCCAGTAATAGCTTTCCCTTTCCAAAAGGAAATATTTGCCTTAGCATACACAAGTTTCAGAAATACAGAAATGAGTTCCTAAAGGCTAAGCTATGCTCACTTTCCACAGACATCAGATGAGACCATTCACATATAATGAACATATGGTTCAAAACAAGCACCGATACAAAAAGGTATGCTAAGATGCAAAAACACAAGCCTTGAACAGCAAAAGAAAGCGTTCTGAAAAACTGTGTTATCACATACACATTCACCTCCTTTTTTACATTCAAAGCATATAAAAGTTCCAGTCCAAAGTGCATTGACAGGAAAAGTTGCTCAACTGTTTAAACTCCACATTTAGCACATTCACTGCCCTTATAACGTGCCAGTATGGATTTAATCTCACAACAACTCAGAAAGCTATGGACAAATATTATCACCCAATAGTAATTACCACTTGTCCTCATTTTCTTTCTGTATATACCAACAAATATCCTTTTTCTGTTTTTGCAATTGAAGCAGCCAATTACCTGCTGTGTTTTGTAAGCTCCCATCCACATTCCCCAGGAAACGGATAACGTGTCGTGCAGCGCACTGAGGAGAGTTCACTCAGATGCAAAATAATTCTGAACTTACTCAAGTAAAGTCTCTCCACCGCATTTGTAGGCTGAGCTATGTGTTAACTGTAGTTATTCACCACTAAAAGACTACACTTTGCAGTTATAGCCCTGGCAAATACCGAGCATTTAAATAATTCTGCTTTTGCTTATCTGCACAAAGGGGGTTTATTCTTCTAGCACAGCTGTACACAAAAGAATAGAGTGCCATTTCAAACCAAAACTCCTGAAGTTACTACTTACCAGCTTGTGATTATATATTCAGTAAGCCCGATGAGCTGAAAAGATTTTGTTGCAGGGAACAAAAGTTACAAAAACGCAGGCAAAGTTAGCAAAAATGAAGGGAAACTAGCATAAATCCTCTCCTCATTCATCTACTCAAATGTTCCTGAAGACTAAAAGGACCTTAAAGAAAGTGCTCTCAGCAAAGACTACATCCTCTTGTCAGTCAAACCCTGCATAGTTTCAGCTAGGCATCCGTCCAAAAAGACATGGAATTATTCTATTTTTGTCTCCCAATGCAAGTGGAAACATTTTTACAGATTTGTGGTGAGGATTTCAATTTTTGTAGTGGTCAGCTAGTAGAGGAATGTAATTAAAAATCCTGATAAATGTAAGACAGTCCAGAAAGGAGGAACTGGGTAAAACTGGAGATAAATAACAATTCCATTACAATGCAGTTTGACATAAAAACACAATAAAAACTTTTAATGAGGTTAAAAATCCAGATGTGGTTTGCTGGAAGAAAGTTATAAAAAACTTTTTCTAAAAAACAGCATTGTTTTCAGAAGTAGTAGTACAACACCATATTTTCAACAAAGGCAGGCTGATCTTTTTTTGCTCAAGTAAGTTCAGTTAAAAAATTTTATGATGTTATGCAGAGCACTAAAAATTTGGTTTACCACCCATGTTATGTCTGGTATGTTACTGTTTTTACTCCACACAGGTGTTTCCTTAGAAATACTTCACATGTTGCCTGTTGCACTCTTACAAAATAAATCTTCTAAACCTCTGGCCTTGTAAAGTAGGCAAATACTTTGGAAATTATATGTTTCACTTCTACTGCATTTAATTTTTACTTTTATTGTATCAATAAGAAAGTATGGTCATTTCCTGCGTACATTCAGTCTGAAAGGTGACACTGAAACTCAATGTGCATCATTACCGATCCACTGAGCTTTTCAGATCCAAGACTTTCCTTACTAGGGAAGCTTTTAGTTCAATTCCGGAAAACACAGTCGTCTTTGAGGTGGCTGAACTTTTGTTCCTGCTCTCTTCTCCTCTCTGCTCCAACTTCCTCATCCATTGCCCCTTTCACACTTGCTGGTTTGCTCTCATCAATCCTCCTCTGATGTCCTCCATTGCTACCCTTTTCCATTATGCACTGACACCCATTTTTAGTGTTCTTTGTAGTTCTGAGCCTCTGTCTCTGGGTCCTGCTCACCAAGCAAATGCCATGCCTTGCCCTGCCTCAGTCTTGAGCCTTCTGTATCAGGGACAGTGTGGCCAACAGGCTCAGGGAAGTGATTCGTCCCCTGTACTCAGTGCTGGTGAGGCCACACCTCGAGTACTGTGTCCAGTTCTGGGCCCCTCAGTTCAGGAAGGATGTCAAGGTGCGGGGGCAAGGCCAGAGAAGAACAATAAGGCTGGTGAAGGGATTTGAACACAAGCCCTATGAGGAGAGGCTGAGGGAGCTGGGTTTGTTCAGCTTGGGAAGGAGGTGGCTCAGGGAAGACCTCATCACTGTCTACAACTATCTGAAAGGAGGTTGTAGCCAGGTGGGGATTGGTCTCTTCTCCCAGGAAACTATCATTATCACAAGAAGGCATGGCCTTAAGCTCTGTCAGGGGAGGTTTAGGTCAGATGTTAGGAGGAAATTCTTTACAGAGAGGTTGATCAGGCACTGGAATGGGCTGCCCAAGGAAGTGGTGGATTTTCCATCCCTGGAAGTTTTGAAGACGAGATTAGATGTAGCACTTAGTGCCATGGTCTAGTAACCACAGTGGTAGTGGATCAAAGGTTGGACTTGATGATCTCAGAGATCTTTTCCAACCCAGCTGATTCTATGACTCTCCAGCCACTGCTGCCTGTTGGGCTACCTTCCATGCCACTCCTAAATGTAGAAAGCTCCCTCCTGAATTAGTCGGAGAAGTAAGCTGGTCCTGGCTGTCACCATCCCTCAGGTCAAAACCTTCATCCAAATGCACTAGAAGACATGAGAGAACCACAGAAGTAAGCTGGAGGGTTGCGAGGAACAAACAGTACATATTTTAATAAAGAAAAGAAGTACTTGCTGTCCCACTGTTATCCATACTCACATGTTGCTTTTCTGCTTGGATGTTTCAAGTTCCCTTACAGTGTGAATGTCCTTGGGCTAGGAATTATGTCTTCCTACATTATCAGTTAGTCTCTAGAATAATACAATCCAGTCTTTTTACACTTCTGGATATTATCACAAAGCAAGAAAGAAATAAGCTCTTTCTTTAACAACATGCTACTTATTTTCTTCTTCCTCAAATCACAGCTCCTGTGAGATATAGCTTTCTACTGAATGAAGAGATTAATTTTAATTTTAGGGATGAAAAAGGGAGATTAAAAATATCCTCAGAGTAGGCAGGTACACACTGTAAATGAGTGACCACATATTACCAGAAAAGACAACAGGCTATTAATGCTTCAACATGACAGGGAACTTGCTTCCCTTTGAAACACCTCAGTCACATTAGTGTGCAGGTTTCTCTAACCAGGAACATGACACGCTATCCTTCCATTGTTAATTCTCATGTTTGCCGAGAGTGGGAAAGGAAACTGTTGAAGGAGAGGTGCACAAGCTGAAGCACAGGGGTGCCGCAGAAGAGCAAAAGCAGCCCTAAGCACCAAGGCGCAGTTCTGCTTGGATTACGTTTGGGAAGGAAGGATAAGAACAAGGCAGGATTAGCATTATTAAACTTGTCAGCCCTTTTCTTGCTGGCATAGAAGTTGAATTTCTCCATTTAATTCGTAGATACAAGGATACCTGGACATCCTTTACTGGTGACAGGTGGAGAAGCATTTACCTTAGGCCATGACAGAGGGGTACCTAGGAAACCATAAACTTTCTTCTGCCTTATTTTTAGCTCAGACTTTCTGAATAAGCACAGCTTCATCCTCTCCCAGGTCCTACAAGCCAGCTCTTATCTGCTCTGGTGCCCAATGACAGACTATTTGCAGTTCTCTTCTACCAAGGAGCCATTTGAATCCAACCTTTAGTTCAATTCCCTCACAACCTCTCCCATAGTAACACTGTGGCTGATTCTATAGCTTGCTCCTTCCCAGGCAGCCTTTCTCACCCATCCCCTATGAGCATGCTGGGCAGAGAGACCCAGCACTTGCACCCACAGCAGCTCCATCTGCACCTTCTGAGCCTGGTGTGACAGGGGAGAGGACAGTGCCTTCCAGCCTGCAACACCAAAGAGAGCTTTATTTTTCTTGTGCTTGCCCAAATGTGATGCCAGTTCATCTAGAGCATGAATGGTGCTTTAAAGATGAGCAAAATACTGTAATTCAGGGAGTTTGTAATTTACCAAAAGACTTGTGTATTTTGTGCTCAGCACAGGTCCCAGGTAATAAAAGGCTCATGTTGACATAATGCAGAAACCAAGGCTCTCAAACCCCATCTTTCTCACAGCAGTGAACAGCCTGCCAGCATTCCCATGCCTTCTCTCTGCAGTGGACAAGCCAAACAAACACCTGGCACTGATACAGACCATTGTTAAACTCCACCACCAGCACCTAATGCTGAATACAATTTCCAATCATTCTGATACCCAAAATACAGGAAAATCATCAAGACTTTGCATTATTAATGTGTAATTAACATCACATCTCTTGCTGGCTGATTATCAGCCACTATTACACCAGTATGACATTGACTTTTAAAATGGAGATGTTTTATGGCACTGATTGCTTAACTGTCTTGTTCTAAAATTGCCTGGTCTCCAAAATCCATCCATTTTAAAGAGTTCCTGAGAGGCAAAAAGCTCTGGATTAAGATTACTGTTCCATTATTGGTCAGAGTGTTAATTTCCTTCCTGTGATACCAGGCTGCTTATCACTTTTGACAACACATTTAATTGCTGTTACAACCCCCACACCTTTTTCATAGGTGCTGTCAGGATTATCTTAATTAAAATAATATCTACACAGAGGTTAATGAAAACTGGGGAAAAAATTCCAGCAGGAATTTGTCATTTACCACTCTTCATTAGCAGGTTCATCAGAAACCAAATTCCCACAGTCCCCATGACTCATGGAGACCATGTGGGACCAGGAAACAGCTCTAAACGGCTTCCATGGAGCTATGGCTCCAGCTCACCCATTTTGCCATTCAAATACAGTGCCCTTTCCACAGAGTAATTATCAGACAAAGTTGCTGTTATTCTCCTCAGAAATATTAATGACCATGGGGCATATAAAATCTCCTTCATCTTGTCAAAAGCTACTTTGATAGCACCATAGACATAACCTAGAATCACCTATACTTTATCAAAGATAAGACAATTTGGTATCAAGAAATGTATTTCTTCTTATACATTTTAAAACCAACTGAATGATACCATGTGCGAATCCAATGCTTCCAACAGTAAATGCACTCATACGCACTCCCTACTTTTTTTTTAAACAGACGAGTCTCCACTTTGAATAAACCCTGCATATAATTAGACAAATCAATATCTATTGAACAACATTTTTCTTTTAGTTAGCAACCCTCACTTAGTGCTAAACCATATCTCTGTAAACTGCTAATCTAGCAAATTACAGTTTTCAGTCAAAGCAGCTCACTTTGTTTCTGTGTGTGGTTACAGTTCAAAAACTTTGCAGACTGTTTCAGTAAAGTTTCTCGAAGTAACACTGGAGAGTAGAGCTCACTCATTAGAAATTTCTTCTCCATTTTAAACATAATTTATATGCTGCTTGTGTATCTTTGGGTGTAGGTGACAGCAGACACATCAGTCACCTTTGGAGACAGCAGGCTATAACTTCTGGCTCCTCTTCTAGCTGGGCTACTTGTTTGTTCTGTGATCTCACTTTCAGTTCCATGATCAAACCACCACTAACACTTACTTTTTATTTGGAAAAATGATCACCTCCCCAATGGATGCCTCTCTGTGAACACACACCCATAGAAGAGAAACTGCAAAGTCTGTGTCTCTGTACAGGCAGCAGAACTAACAATTCCATGCTGTATATTAAACTTTCTGTTCTCAGTTATTTATCATGTGCCATATTACATCCCTTGTTTGCTTCTAACAGACCCCTCAAGCTCATCTCCACATGACTAGCAGTTCCTGGAAGAAGAAAGCAGCTAATTCCTCACTTTTCCCTTAGCAGGAAACCACCTGGATGCCGATTTTGATAAAATGTGAAGAAACTTAGTACCTGCGAGATACTGGGATTTTACACACTTTCCAGTTACACAGGTGTCAGATGTGCTCCACTCCCATCTGTGAAGTGACTGTCCCAGAGTGAGAATACTGAGTACAGCAGATGAAAACTCCTGCTCCATTCTGGAAAACAGAGCTCTGAGTGCTGCAGCATAACACAGCACATCTGGTTGAAACTTCTTATGGGCTTACTATTGTGTTACATATTGCTCATGTGAAAAACATGCAGTTGTTAAATAAACTATGTATTAGTACCAAAATCCCTGGGAATCAAATTGGAAGGAATCCCTTATGAGGTTAACATTGCTGCTCTTCATCAAGGGGAGACAGAAAACCAAGGACCTACTGCAAACAAGGAAATAATCTGTAGGCACATCGCTTGTATCACAGAGGTTATCTTTTTGGCCAAATGACTGCTTCAAACTGCATGTGAACACGTCATATTCCCCCCATCCTGCCTGCAAGCATGAGGGTTGCTCTGTTAAAGGGAACGTACTTTAATGTAAAGTTGCCAAACATAAATCAGCCTTGAATAGGGATAATTAGTTAGAAGATTAAACCATGAGAACAAACTGAAATATACAACAACTTCTCTGTAGCTGGGATTTTCTGTGGGGGCGGAAGAGGGTTCTTGTTCTCAGTCACTCTCCATCGGGGCATTTTCTAGTCAAGGGGCAGCATTGTCACTTGCTCTCAGACTCCAATTTGCTCATGCCTTTTTTGTGTCTGTGGTGATGCCTCTAAGCCTTTTCTATTAGCCTTTTGCATTATAAACCTTCTTTAGCTCATAACAGTTCATATGCTTTCTGCTGTAAGAATAAAGGAGCTCTTCACTCCTCACACACTGAAGTGATTCTGATTACTGGGAGGATATTTGAAATATAATATTGTGAGGAGACGTGTAACTATGTCTGTATCTGAATGGAACTATTCTAAAAGGCTTTGCAAAGGAAGATTGTCGTGGCTTCTATAGGCCCTTGGAGTCAAGCAGTTCATTAGGAAATAGTCAGGACCTGAAAATAGTCTGATTGTTTTTTGGATGCTTGGCAAAATCCACCACCTTCTTAGGAACTTGGTATTAATTGTTTGCATTGTAAGGGCTTAGACTGGTGGTGAGGCATCTACACCAGTGCTCCTTAACACTCCTAAGGGTAACACCAACATTCTTTTCTTTTCCTGGCTACTGGATGTGGTTGCATCCGTCAACTGCATTCACACAGCAAAAACTATCCTTTCTGCTGAGCCTGGATTTCCTGTCTTTCTCTTCTTCATTTCATCCATATACTGGTTTCAGCTGGAATAGAGTTAATTTTCTTCCTAGTAGCTGGTACAGTGCCGTGTTTTGGATTTAGGATAAGAATAATGTTGATAAAACACGGATGTTTTAGTTGTTGCCAAGTGGTGTTTATATATGATTGGATCTTTTGAGTTTCTCATCCTGCCACACCAGCATAGAACCTGGGGGGCACAAGGATATCCCATAACATGTAAAATATGGTCAGTATATAAACTGAGGGAAAGTTGGCCAGGGGCTGTTGCACAGGAACTGGCAGGGCATTGGTTGGTGGCCAGTAAAAAACTGCACTAAGCATCACTTCTTTTGTGCATCCTAATTCTTTTATCACCATTATTAATGTTGTTATTTTCTCTTTAATTTCTCTCCTATTGAACTGTCTTTATCTCAGACCATGAATTTTACTTTTTTTTCCCAATTCTTTCCCCCATATGACTGGTAGCAGGAGGAGATGGCCCAAATGGCTCTATGGTGTTTACTTGCCTGTCAGGTTAAACCACAACAATCCAACAAAGATTAAATACCCTCTCAAATTCTGTTGAGATCAGGGCACATTTCTTCATACAGCTTATAGTCAGAATTGGCCTCCCAAAAAATTGAAAGGGAAGAAGCAGAATAATCTTCCCTCTTTGAATTAAAAGTTTGAATTTTAGCCATTCCCAGTTTATCTCTACCTATTTTACTTTTTACATAGTCCCACTTATGTGCATTCTCAGCTCCTGCTTAGCCTTTGCTGTCTTGCCCCCCACAGTAACTGAGCAGTGCCTACAGCAAGCCACACCCAAAGTCCCTGCACTCAAGTTTTTTCTTAATCTTCTGACTAGAAAACATGAGCTTCCTTTCTCTTTTTGGATTTATTCCAGCAACCTAATGTTATACAAGCAACAGAGAAAGTTAGAGGAAAGCCAGTTTTTCATTTCTCAGACAGCCTGACCTACAGCAACAGCTCTGTGAAGAAGGCCACATTTCCACACATTCTTCCCACCCACTGTGGCCCAAAACAAGGAGTTTAATAAGGGTTTTGCAAAGATATCCCAAAGTCAGCTTTTCTGAAAAATATTCCCATTCTGTCTTGTTATGGATGCAGTGCTCAGCTGGGCTCTGTCATCCTAGGGAGACCTGCTTGGTGCAGAGCTAGTTTAGAAATCTGGCCTGAGGAGTGATCATCCAGTTTTTAATATGATCTTTTTTTAGAAATACTGCCAATCAACATATGTTTCAAGGGAGGAACAGATCTGAATTTTAGCTTAAAACATCAAGGTCCTTTGGGAGCACAGGCTGCAGGAAGCATCAGTCAAACACACGCTGAGAGGAGTCCAGTGACCCCAAGGGCCATTCATGTGGCATTTCCACAAGCTCAATTTACAGGCTCTCAGGAACACCCAATAGGACACCCACAACAGGCCAGAGAAACACTACAGAAATCACACAACCCCTTCCAAGGTCAGTCTTAAAGCAGCAGTTGAATATTATGGCTGTGTTAACCACATCCAATCATGCAAAAATGTCAAAACCACTGGAGCCCATCCACAGAAAATGGGTAGTCTCCACATTCTAATGTTGTCTTCTATCACAAGACAAAATCAAGGCTTTGCCATCCAAGAAAAACAAGCTGAATGGCTGGGCGGCTCATGTGCAGAAACATCTGGACTGGATAGGGAATAACATACAGAAAACAGCTAGTGAGAGTGTCAGAAGTTCAGAGAAGCAGTAACTGAACATCATCTTATTTCAACCCTATAGAAAAAAATATCACAAAAAAATCAAGTCAAAAACTACAAGTCCATTGTGCAGAAGCCAAGAGTGCATAACTTTTTAGAATAAAGTTTCCCATTGCTCTCCTTTCTCCCTATAGATTATGATCTCTTAAAAGTCACGCTCAGAGAATAAAGTACCAAACCCAGTACTGTAGACAGCTCTAGTCCCCAGGCAGGAGGGAGGAGGCCTATGACAGTGGCAGCACATAAATGTGTATAATTTCGGGGAAACAAGAGTAGGACTTTGCCATGCCTCTGCCTAACAACATGGAGCTAGCAAAAGTGGTATGCACATCTGCTGTAGGAAATGCAAAGACAGCAGTCTTCTACTGCATAAAGTTGATAATATTGTATTAAATTAAACCCTGCACTGTTAGGACTAACCAAGTCTCAGTCTCCCACAAGTTACTATGAGGCTTTTTTTGCCTTACTATGAGGAAAAAAAGCAGAGTCACATTCTCCAATAGCCATATGCTTTGATATCCAGTAGCAAAACAAGTAACATTTGGCTTCTTGTGACAAAGTATCAGATTAATTTCCTAAATTTTACTCTAGGATTACAAGGCATCCTAATAAACTTTACTTTCCCTTTAATGAATAGGAAAAGCAGTGTAATAAATTGTAAATTATGTTTTCTAAAAACATTAGAGGATTTAAAAAAAAATATTCTATGAAGGAACATCTGTACTTTGTTTTCAAGTAATTTCAAGTAGTATGACAGCTCTTAGCAGTGACCACAATCAGAAGGAAGCCAGATATCTAAAATGAAGTATCAGCTGAGTTAAACTAATCTGCATATTACTACGTACTTGGATTTTATATTAATACAGTGTTTAAAAGACATTATGTAAGATACAAAGTTACATACAGGAAAGCTGGAATATGTCAGCTTTCTCCTGACTTGTTATTGCCCAGTTCAAAATGATGCCCTGACTTCTGTGCTTATCTTCTTTTTTTTTCCTACAATGTTCTACTTCACTAAGTAGACAGCACAAATGGCACCCAATGAACAGTATTTTGTAGCTCAGATCTCGTGACACTGCATGTTTCTCAAACCCTGTGGTATCACCCGCTAGTTTGCTCTTAGATGTTCTTTACAGCACCTATCCTCACTACTACATTTAAGCCCAGCACAAATCTGAAGTGACAGCCTGATTCTCCTTGCCAGTGATTCTCTGCCATGAGTGGATACCATCAATCGGACTATCACATGTTAATTTTGAACCTTTTAATCCTTCCACCAAAGTTTGTAATGGCATTTTGAAGAACTAACTTTCTTTTGGAAAGATGGGAGGATTTGATTCCAAATTCATTCTACTGAGGGGTTTCTACCTTCCCCCCACCCCCAATGTGATCTTTCCTCCAGAGTTTTAGAGTGAAACAATGCTTTACTCACCACTACTACTGGCAGGCTTCAGCAGAAACTTCTTCACAGAGTCATCCAAAAATAAACCTCAAAAAACTTTGTACTTTGGAAGGCCAGTTCATTTTATAGACACAATTGGCCTCACCATGACAACTCTCCATTTCAGCTTCTTTGCCTGTGCTGGACTTTTAACTTGCCCACTTGGTACATGAACAGATCACTGATCATTAGTAAGCCATGACAGCAGTGGGAGTACCATATCTCAAGAGACCTACCTTTTGGATGAGGCTGTACTGTTGCTCAGCTTCTAAAGGTCAGCTGGGAAAATGCTTCATAGGCTAAAATTGTGTTATTGGTACACACTAGTTTTTCCAACCCACCCTGTGTTGACGTATTCTGTGTTCTTGTAGCTATCTGTGATATTTCTGTGAGCCATCATCAGATTTCAGCCAACATGCCTGAAGATGTGCTTCTCTTTAAAGATGTGTGAAAGTCCATTGCTTTGCAGCAAAGTACTTGAACATGCTTTTAATTTTATGCCCATTGCACTGGAGCATGCACTTAACTAGGCTCTTTTTGGAATTAGATTGATTATTCTTAGATGAATTCTTATTCTTTTTCTTGGACAGCTACCAAACACAGTTGTTCCAGCTCATTTATACAAGACATTCATTTTTGTGGATGCCTACCTGGGAAAACAGGTCATGTGCACAGCACTGGCAGGACTCAGCCTGGCACTGCTCTCATCTTCAGGGCTGTTCACTATAGCTCTCTCTGCATCATTCAGGACCCAATAAATAATTCAGTGGAGCTTCATTACTCCACCAGTCCTGTTTTGTTTACTGCAATATCGTCCCACGGTTCAGCATCCATCTGGCTTTAGGCATAAAACCTGTGGAAAACACAGCAACCCACAAAGGCTGGGGGGAATCTTTTCTGTGAAGCTGGAGTCCTACAAACACACAGTACCCCTGATTTTCTGTTTAAGAGAGGAAGTCAACTAACCCGAGAAACAGCATAAACTAATCCATACATCTTGTCTCCTTTACAGACTGTGGCAAAGTTTTTTTCTCTCACTGGCTTACTTTCAATTGAAAACAAAACAGACCAGAATTTGGGAAGGTCTTCCAAAGAGCAGGTCAGGATGCTCTTTTCTTCTTATATGTTTAGGGTAAGCCCTGTGAAGTTTATTCTCAAAATGCAAACAAAATAAGGATTGGTATATCCCACAAAAAGTCTGCCAGTGTTTGTCTCACGCAGGTATTACATGAGTAGACACACGGCTGTTAACATAAGACACAGCAGGACTTCACTATCTCAGAAATACTGCATAGGGGTGAAAAAAAGTTATCAAATACTTCGACCAGACCAGCTACACAAGTGAAAATCTGAAGTTTGTTATTATGCTGCACAGCAATGCTCCTGTGCCCATGAACTTACCTTTGATCTTATCCATTAAAAGAGTTATCAGTAGTTCTGTATTAATGGTTAATGATAGGAGCTCCTGCAGAATACAAACTCATTACTGAACTAATCTGGATTAAAAATGGAAAACATATTTAACACCTTCATTTAGATGAACAGCAATACAAATAATTGATTTTCCTTTAGACTATCTAAAAAACTCATAAAAATCCAGAAAGACATTTCTGATTTTCAATAACTTCTTTTCAGAAAGAGAATAAAATCGGTTTGAACTTGAGTAGCAAGGGCTGGTTTATGTGAAAAGATCCAAAAGTTACTCTGACTCACTCACACCTCTTGGTAACTGAGTTATACCAGAGACTTTCTGTGGCTCCTGTGCCCTCTAGCTTCTAGAAGATGTATTTACCAATCACTCCCTTAACTTTAGAAGGTTTATGTACTTTTCATTTCTATGCATTCACCAAGCAGTTAAATGCCACCCTGACATCTGATCCCATCAGATCTCAGAAGCTCAGCAGGGTCAGCCCTGGTCAGTACTTGGATGGGAGACCTTCTGGGAATACTGGGGGCTGTAGGTTCTAGTCCTGAGGACTTCACTGTCACCGTCCAAGCTCGCTTGGCGGTGGCAGATGAATCTTAGGTCATTATATGGTTTACAGCAAAAAGTGCCTGATATACAAGTCATAGGTTTTCTAATCAGTACACTAAAGCCTGTGCTTTTTGAAACCCATCAGGTTGCAGGTTGTATTTCTAATAAGACAGCAAAACCTGGCTAGGGAAGTGAATAGGCTCATACTCAAATTTAATCCTGGTGTCCATCGCCAGATAGTCCACAGGCTGATGGAGAAACCACTTTTCTTGCACAGTTTAGGAGGCTGATGGAGCATGATCAGCTTAAAGCTGGCTGGATGTGAGAGACAACCAAGTTAACTTTTATTATGACCTGTTAGAGCAAGTCCAGAGGAGGGCCACCAAGTTGATCAGAGGGATGGAGCACCTCTCCCATGAGGAAAGGCTGAAGGAATTGGGATATTTCAGTCTGGAGAAGAGAAGGCTCTGGGGAGACTTTAGAGAAGCCTTGCAGTACCTGAAGGGACCTTATGAGAAAGATGACGTAAGACTATTTACAAGAGCATAACAAGGAAGAGTGGGTTCAAATTGAAAGAGAGTAGGTTTATATCAGATATTAGAAAAAAATTCTTTACTGTGAGGGTGGTGACGCACTAGAATAGGTTGTCCAGAGAAGCTGTGAATGCCCCATCTGTGAAAGTGTTCAAAGCCACATTGGATGGGGCTCTGGGCAACCTGGTCTAGTTGAAGGTGTCCCTGCCCATGCAGGGTTTGGAACTAGATGGCCTTCAAGGTCCCCTTCCAACCCAAACCGTTCTGTGATTCTATGATATCATCAAAAGAACCTGAAATAGAAGTATATTTCACATGCCAAATTATAAGCTTCTATAAGAGTAGAGGATTTACCTCAAATCCTACCTGCCACATCCTTAGAGTGGCACCAGTGGCAGACTCTAAAGCACAGCTTTTGCAAATGTTCCAAGGGATACACAAATAAGACATAAAATTTTGTTGAGGGGAAATACTGATGATTGCAGTGAGAGAAAGGTCTTATGAACCCTGAGGATACCTGGACTGTTCTTTCTGTGAGGAGAAGACTTTGGCAACCTGTGCTGCCAAGAGACAAGACGCAGGGCTAAGGTTTTAGTCACCATTGCTGCAGCTGCAGCTGCTGTTGCTATACAGTGGTATGCCATCACCTTTCAGAAAGTCACTGGAATAACAGAATGGAGACACTAATCTTATTGGAAACTTCAGTCTCAATGGCATTTCAGTAAGTTAAATAATAAGTGCATCTGGGTTTAAAATACAGTTATAAAACCAGTGTTTGGACACAAGAGGAGCAAGGTAACACATACCTCTGCCCCTGTTTAGTAGAAAAAAGTACAATAAAGACATTCTGTCTCTTCTGAAAACCTAAGTTTGAAAAGGAAATCAAAAGGCAGCTTCACATAATGCAAACAAAATTGTCTGTACACTGAAATGTATGACCTTACCAGGAATAAGCTTAAACTAGTAATAGCCAAAGCATAAAATTTGTGAAAAAAATCTTTGATTTCATTGTCAATATACATCAAGTGTTTCAAATAGCTTGATCTCTCATCTGTTTGTCTGTAAGTCTTTTAAACGAAAACTAAGGCAGTTTTCGTTGAAACTCTGCAATTCCAGCATTTAAAGGTCAGATCTATTTCCTTTTTCTATTTAATTCTCTGTTTCCATTATAATAAGAGAACAAATCAATATTAATTTTCATAACTAGTTTAACTCTTAGATAGTATCTTTAATCATAAAATGATAAAAAATACTGTTCCAGCCTATGAGGATAGGACTGCATTAACTAAGAGTAAAAACCTTGCTTGGAAAATGTACACACACTAAAAACATCCCTGGCAATATTGTCTTCTTCAGTCTGTCTAGGAAGACTGACAAGTTAAAAAACACCTTGAAGCTAATAAGCCTGTTTTATAGACAAAATTTGCCTGCCCACATGGAAGTCACCACACTGGAAGGGTTGTCATCCTTTGCCTGATCCACTTGCTTGGGATTCATTTGCAATAATGGGCCATTCCTACCCACTGATAGTAGCTATGATGTTGTTCCATATAAAAACATGGTTATATCATGAGCTACAAATGGAATTATAAACTATCCAAGCAACCTTTTTAGGAACATGTGCTAATTGGAACAATTGGCTCCCTCCACAACAAGAGACAGTGAAGACCTGCAACACCCTTTCAAGCATGTCAACAAAATAATGGGCAAATTAATGTGTCAGACATAATGGATTTGGACTTTCAAAGTGTTTGCAAAGCTACAAAGAAACTATAAAGACCACAAATAGCCATTTGAAGATGTTCCTTCAGTGTGGTGAGCTGACCCTGGCTAGACTCCAGGTGCCCAGCAAAGCCTCTCTCTCCCTCTCCACCCTCAACTGAACATGGGAAGGAAAATATAATGGAAGGCTCATGGGATGAGATAAGGATGGAGGGAGATCACTTAGGAGTTACCAATATGAGCAAAGCTGACTCAACTTGTGAAAATTAGTTTAATCTATTACCTATCAAATTAGAGTAAGAAAACAAGAAGTAAAAACAAATCTTAAAAGTACCTTCCCCTACTCCTCTTTTCTACCTGGGCAGGTCATGCAGTAGGAAGAAGCCCTTTTAATGCCTCTCTGCTGGGGAGCCAAGAGAATCACCTCAGCCACTGGACAAGGCTGGGACTCCAGCCTGGAGAAGCAGAAGTTATCAATCCCTCTTTGTGCCCTGTGAAGGGGCTAGGGCACTGCCAGTCCTAGAGCAACTTGCCCTAAACCAACGCACTAGCCCCTAGAAGCAGGAACATCCAGTCTTCCTGAGCCAGCTGACAGGGGGGACTTTCACACAACACCAGTAACACTTGACTGGTGCTGAAGAAGACAAAACACTATGTTAAGAAAAACAAGATAACATACTGAAAACACTAAATCTGGATGTTCTCTCCACCTTCCGTGCTCTAAGAGGTGGCCTCTCAGGGAAACATCTGAGGTGTCTGGTAGGCAGGCCCCAAACAATGCTGCTTCTGCATGCACACTTTATAATTACACAAATTGTTCAGGGTTTAAAGCCATATAGCTTCCTCTCCTTTGCTTCATCCCAATGTCCTGTCCTAGAATAGCTGCAGGCATCTCAAGTGCTCATGTTTGCTGTCAATCTTAGAAGCAGTTATGCAAGACAACCTTGGTCGAGGTTACTCAAAACTGTTTTACCTGTGTGTCTACCAAACATGACTGTCAGCTGCAGACAAACACACTCCTTGCCATGCAGGCTACTTTGAGAAGAATGGCTTGAAGGCTCTCAAAGAGCAGTTGGAAAGTCAAATGGATAACTGGTGTAGTTCATGGACACTGAACAGATCATGCAATGTCAAATTGCCTCATGTTGATGTGATAAGATGCTGTTAGGAAAAACCATTGAAAAGAAGAAACGTGACAAAACAGAAGTAAATAGAAAGCCAAATCAGCAAGAGTGAAATTTTCATTTGTGGACAGCCAATATGAGTGTAATCCAAGTGGGAGTATTTTCTCACACATTACGGGGTGTAAAAAAGCCTGCCCAGGGTACACATTCAGAATTTTAAAGGCAATATTTGCTTTCATGGAGGTAACACTAATAATTTAGCTGGGATCCCTGCTCAGCCCCAGCCAAAAGAGCAATTGGTGCAAATAAGAATTGTGATAAAGCCAACAATAAAATCGAAAGAGAAATGTTGCAATGATTCTGATTACTCCATCGAGTGAAAAATCTTACAGATGTAAGAAATCTCATAGAGAAAGTATTGCAGTGTTTGGCATAATTTGGAAGTGGAAGTTATTTCCTTTCTGCAGAAAAAAAGGAGGTATAGGTAGAGGCATAGAAGGTATAGGTAGAGGACAACTCTGTACAGAACGGGAAGGATGGGGTGCCCTGTAGAACAATAGAGGCAGCAAATGTGTGCACTATGCAGACCCTTTCTAGCTGCCAGGGCAGTGCTCAGCTGACTGTCAGGAGCAGTGAGCATGTCTAGCTGAGAACCAAGCTGCCAGCATTCAACACAGGTGAAGCCAGGCTTGAAAAAAAACAGTTTATCTCTAACAAGCATTCACCTGTTGTGAGACAGTTCAGCCTAGAAAAATGCAGAGACCCAGATTCTCTAGCATGTTTTAAACTATTCACCTTGTAGAGATGTTCAATCTGCTAATTAGACATGACAATGCTGGATTAGATAACCAATACCAAAATTTACTACTGCCTGCTGTAAGTTGCTTTTGGCAGTATTCAGTGTCAGGAGCAATAGCATTAGCTCTGCTCCCTTCTCACACTGCAGATAATGGAAGCTTTCAGGAAGATGAATTAAATTTCACTAACAGAAGGAGGAAAAAAATGATCTAAATATCTGGAGAGAGACACAGTGGAAGTTCACTTGGGTTATTTTAAAATGATGCTCTATCAATATATGCAGCAATGTCCTGGTGAATGATCCTGAAACAAAAACTCAGTCAGATGCAGGAGCAGGAGACCACCTGGCCCTTGACAAAAAGCACACAGCCCAACAGCTCCTGCATCTTTGTTTTGGCAGCTGCAAAGGTCTGTGGGGATATGTTGGTGTTAGCTCCTGTTACCCATCACCTGGCACACCACCAGCTGGCCCACGGCTGCCTGACAGTCCCTGTGGTGCCGCAGCCCTGTGCAGTGGGTCCAACAACAGCAGGCGAGAAGGGGGTTTGCTGGTGTCATCAGCCCAAGTGGCTGCCCTTGCTCATGTCCAGCTGGAAGCTGCACCCACTGGCAAGGCAAAGGCATCTGAGGGATTCCTGGATGCCCAGCTCTCACTGTGCTTAGTCTATGGCCACAAGATGGTGCTTTTTTACTTCTCTGCAAAGAGCAGAGGTCTAGGCAAAATTCATAACCTTTCCTGCGCCCACATGGTGCATCTGTCCATATTTTTACTGGAAAAACAAACGACTAGAAAACAATCTGCAAACTAAAGCCACAAAACTTTACAGTTACATGAAAACGGTTGAAAATAAATTATCCTCAGGTATTTCTTTCTTGGAAATTTCTTCCCCTTTTGCCTTTACTTGCAGGGTACTCTACCAAAACATTTATTTGCACAGAGACAGAAAAAAACCACTAATGGTTAAAGAAAACACCCAGACAAACATCTGAAGACATCAGAACCAAACTCTGGTCAGGATGATACTGCCTCATAAACAAGAATACAAACACTCATGCATGACTGATCTGTAGTGTCTTCACTGACTGAATACTAAGTAACTTGAGTTTGATGCCACTCACACATACAGCACCAACTTTTCCACCAGCTTTAAGCATGCTTGGAATAGCAATGTAATTAAAATGGAAAGATAAGTACATTAGAAATCATATTTTCCCTTCTTAAATGCTAATTCCAAAAGAAATTTTCTCCTGGGGTAGAATTTTGGGGGTTATTTAAGAGCTGATAAGTTTGGGTAATATTAGCCAGAACAGTACTTTTTAAAAATGGAAACAGTTTCTTCCACCTCTTCACAGTCAGCCAAAGCTATTGACAACCTTTTAGCAGCTTTGCAATTCCTTCTACCATGTTTACTGCCTTAAAATATATATTTTTTAAAAATCAGTTTTAATATCTCTGCTTTTTTCTTTTTTCACTAACAATCTGCTTCTTCTGAAAACAGCAACTGAGCAACTCAGTTTTGTGGTTAAAGGTTTCTATCCCTTCACATCATGGAAAAGGATGTAAAGGCACTCAATTTTTTCCATATTTGCCCTTGCTTCCATAGTGGTTTGGCCCTCTATCCTTCACAGGGATATGCAGAGATGAATATATTGAATTGCTGTGCAGACAGAGATTCTAATGAGAAAAGAGACAAAAAATACAACAGGAAGAGGTCTCAAGATAGGAAAGTAGTTATTTCTTCCTAAGGAAAAAGAAAACAACAATCAAAACAAAACAGGCATATCAAAAGTTTCATTCAACTTTCCTGCAACCAGGACAATGTAAAAAACAGCACAAAGGTTACTAGAACGTTTTACATGTTAGGTTTTTGTTTTGGTATACAACATTAGTATAAGAAAATCCATTTGTCTGACAGAAAAATTGCACAACTTTGTTAAACTGAAAAGAAGGACTAATAGTTTTCAGACTAGATGGACTCTACAACTGTCATTCAATTACAGGAAGCAGACTCAGGTGTCTCTCAGCAGAGAGTGGCTGCAAATGGAAAAAATAAATGGCCTGACCATTTCAACTTCAAAGCCAGAAGGGGTCTAGGAACATTGCGTGGGTTCTTATTGAATATGAGTCACTAAATTATATGTATAATTCTGCTTAGTATTTTATCTTGAAGAAGATTAAGCTGTTAAGCGCTGTAGTAGGGAATAAAAGAGACACACTATCACATGTGCTCAGAGGATCTGCAGGGGCAGGGGAAGGTGTTGCTGGGGTAGCTAGGTGACCCCAGAATATGACCTCCACTTAGTCTAAAGATTAATGGGGAAAATGCTTACAGGCTCTAAAACTGGCAGTTTGGTCTAACCTAACCAGATCCTTGCAGAGAGACCATATAAAGGTTCACCATGTGGGTATAAGACACCCAGTTATGGCCAAACTCAGATACCTCAGAGGAAAACGGGGGAAAAAAAGTACTAGACTCTCTATGGACAACAAATTTGAAAGTCAAGCCTGAACATCCTTTCTTTGCCCATTTAGGCTCTGAAACTTTTCCCTCTAAATTGGTTTATAGATCCTGCAAGATCTACTTTGCACACTGACTTACCAGGGCTGAAGCATTCCCCAGGGAGTAAAACCATAGCCATGAATGAGCACAGTATAGAAGCGTCATCACTGGGAGGCCTTACTGACTGTGTCTACATCGGGCTGACCAGTTTTGCTATTACACCTGCAGCAGAGACAGACAGAGATATTGTGAGAGCCTTCACTTCTACTTTGCACAGCAAAGTGAAGTCTCCCTCACTGGAGATAGTCAAGAACCACATGCAATCCTGTGCAATGTGCTCTGGGATGACCCTGTTCAAGCAGGGAGGCTGGACCAGATGACCCAGTGAGGTCCCTTCCCCATTCTGGCATTCATTTAAACTGATGAAGCAGATTTTAGGGTCAGGCTGTAAAGCATGAAACAAATCTAAACAAATATCTGGCTCAGCTGCTAAAGTGAAACAGCAGCAGCTTTAAGAAGGAAGTTGGCAGCACTACTTAGAAGTCCATGGAATGCTTCCAGCTACCCTCTTCTCCACTCATTCTAATTATTTATCCCTGATCCCTAAATAGACTCTGTCTCAGGATTGCTTCAAAGAAATGTACATTTCCATACCTTCTTTTTCTTTTCCTTTCTAATTCATTTTTTGAACTTACACGAAAGTCTATGGAGGATGTGAACTACATCCTGTATAAAAATATTTAGTCTTAAAACTACACATGATGAAATTTGTCTCTATGGTTTTACTGAATGTAACTGTGGCTTATTTTTTATTTTCTAGAAGAAGACTCACTAAGTGATGTCTTTTGGTTTTGGGGTTTTTTAATATATATAAAGCAGCTATACTTTCTCTTCTGAACTTTTGACTCAGATCCTAGTATTTATAGTTAATAATGCTGGAGCAGATCAATGGGCTAGCTGATCTGCAATGATGTTGGCTTGGTGCCAAATGTTTCCATAAGTGTGTCCAAATGAAAAATCAGTTTCTCAATCCAAGTGTATCTAAAATACCTTTTTAATTTTGCGTAAATTCACAAATAATACAATATTGAAGTGATTTTCTTTTAAACATACTGTACAATCAGGTTAGTTGTTTTACATCAAGGCACAGCACACTGTATAATACACATATGCCTTGCCAGGCAGCAGTTTAGTATAATCCCCGAGATTTGGCAGTAGGGCCAGGATAAGTAGCATGGATCACATAAGCTGGAAGATAAATAAATAATAGATGCCGTCACATTTTATTTGAAATAGAGTTGCATATAAAAAGAATATACAATAATTTAACTTTAATAACTAGATCCTCTCGTACTATACATAACAGAAGTGTTTTTATTTGTATTAAATAAAACATTTTCAATATTAGGATGAAAAATTAATCTTCTTTTTGGCTGTCTTAATTTATGGAGAAGAGTTGATTCCATTAGAAATTAAAGTTGTTTTCAGTCTCATTGCAATCTGAAAGAAAGAAAACCACAGTTACTGATATGTTGATAATGAAATGACACTGGTAAAATAAGCAAATAATTCCAACCAAATTGTTGTGTTTAATGTGCTGTGAAACTAGTTATCCAAGTAGAACATCTACAAAAGCCCTTTTTCACAGCTTAAACATGTCTATGTTCTATTTTTAACATCTTTTTATACTGTTACTTGCACTGCTTTCTCAGAGGCTACCAGTGTAGGTCTGTTCTTCAGGCAGCAAAATTAAAATTTTAGTAATGCCACAGGTTGCCTGCACTGTGAGATTCTGATTATTGCAATGTATTTACCATGTTCACATTATCATACAGCTTTTTATATCTGAACACTTCTTCTTCGCCTGCCAAAGGCCTTGGATCCCACGTTGGTCGGTACAAAGTTGTTCTTGCCCACTCCCCCTGACCTGCTCAGGAAGTCCGCCAGGCGGTGGGTCACGCAGGTCGCTGTGTTGCACGCCCTCTTCTGTGCTGTGACACTGCTTTTCAGAAGGAAAAGGAAGAGTTAGTTCCCACAGCACACACTCTGCATGCAATGGAACATCACTAAGGGATGCTATGGCTACGATATTTTCCTCTAAAGCAGAAAAAGCAGGCTTGCTGTGCAGCAGGCATTTGCACCTTCTGTGTGCACAGCTCACAAGTGATAAAAAGATGCATCTTTACAGCTTTCTAAATTTCAGACTCACTTTACAAAAGGTTGACAAGCCTTGCCTTTCCTGGGCAATTGGACTGAAGAATAAACCAGGCCAGATTTTCAGCAACACCTGAGCTATTGCCTGCCTTCAGATAGGCATCACCACAGAGAGGTGCCAAGGTCCATGTCTGGAGCATTTCACCAGTTCCTATTTCATCCAAAAGCTCACATCTGCATTTTCGTTGTGGTGCTGCTGAAGGGCAGTAGCAGGTACTGATCTTTCACTTCTCAATTTAACACCTATGCTCCAGAAAACCCCTGGAATTCCAGCATCACTGATGACTGCGGGAGCTTTGTCAGGGATTCTGAAAGGGCTGTACCTGCACAGCAGCTGACCAGTTGCTTTCAGAAGCTAAACTAAACAGACATACTGCTTCCAGCTACTTAATGGGAATGGGGGAACCCCCTCTCTCCTGAAATTCAACCTTTGTCTACTACAGCACTTCACCAAGAAAGTAATTCACAGACTTGAACAGTATTAGTTACATGCTCAGAGTTCAGCCTACAGCTAACAGTTTTGCTAGATAGGAACTTCAAAGCATACAGATTCACACAGTCCTTGCTTGAAGAACTGTCTATTAAAGCCATGACTTTTTCTTGCAGTAGGAGGAATTTTTTGTCAGATAAGCATCACAAGACAGTTTATTAATGTTAACAATGAAGACTGTAACACCAATGCCAATTTTTTTTAATTACAAGACAGATAGATGCAGTAATGCAAGGGAACTATAAAGAAATCTGGTTTTGGCTCTTAATTCAAGACCATATAATGTGGTGAATAATAAATTAATACAAATATTTTGAAGATACACAAGTTTTAAAGATACCAGTGAAAAGACCTGTTGTAAAATAAGAAAAAAGGAAAAGAACACAAAATTCTTACCTGGACATGTTCAGTACCCAGTTTTAAACAGGTTTACATTTCTAGTTTTTTTGAATTAATATGTATGAGCCTTTCCTGATTTCTTTGCTTCTTAGGATCCTTACCAACAGGATTGCATGCATGCCCAATCAATGTATATGTATAACTTTAACTTCTAAGTTCTGGTTCAGTTTTTCTAGAAATTACTAGCATTGCCTCTCTCGAACATTAAGACAAGTTGTAAAATTTTCCTAGCCTTATATAGAAATCTCACATTCTAAAATAAGTTATTAAACCAAGCAGATCTAATCCTTATAGAAAAATAGGTTTATTGAACAAGTGCATAGGCAAGCACAAAAGAAAGAATCTACTTGTACATTTAGCAGCCAGAAATTAAGAGCCTTGTTTAGATTTTTTTAATCAGTGTCTAAGAAACTCATTGGAAATGTCAAGGCAGTGCTGATCATTTTTATTTATTTTTTTCCCTAGCTTGGTATGCATGTTATGTTCTCTGTCTTCCTAACACTAGGTCCACCTCAAACATTCTCTGTCGAAAACAGAATCAAAAGAACATAACGAAGTTAACAATCAAAGTTAGATCCACATGCATCAAGTTAAAAAAGGGAGATGGGGAGAAATAAGTATGTCTAGTTGTTTCCTAGGGGTTCCCCATAGTTTGCATAGTGTTCATGTTCCAGGTCACTCAGCACATTTCTTTTCTTGCCAGGAGTTCCAGCCCCGACGTCAGTGCGAGGGTAAGTTTGCAATTTGTGCAGTTCTTGAGACAGTTTGCCCAGCACACAAGTACTCAGACTGGCACAGCGTTTGGAAATGGGTCTATCCAGGCTGCAGGGGGGAAAAAAATAAAAACATGCCCAAAGGAAGAGTAACTGCAAACGTGCATGTTCATGCATTTCTTCCCTAGAAAAAGATCAAGTTAGGTAACTTAAAAATTAGTTCAAAATAAATCCAAACCCTCTGCACCACATTCCATGCAAGGCAAGTTCATACAAAAGCAGTCAGAAGGAAAACGTAATTTTTCAATGAATCCAACTTTGTTGACAAGCAAGTTCATTAGCCTTTTGGATTCTCATAATCAGAGGTCAGGAAGCTTAACTTTCCACATATTCCAGCATGCTGTTCAGTCTCTCATACCTCACCATGCATTGCAATGCAAATCCTGTTAGGATAATGCAAACGCTCTTGCATGCCTTTAGTCTAAGGGAGAGTGATGCTGCGTGCACTAGGAGGAACACATCCTCTCTGCCAGTGACTTTCCATGCCTCACAACAGCATGCACTTTCACGACAGAGAATCCAAGAGTGACTGAATCACCCCTAACACTCCCACTAGAAGACATACCTTTTGCTGCCATATTTTAACACAACCCATTCATTCAAGATCAAATCGCCCTCCACTTTCAGATGTAAGAGACAGATAAAAGCAGGTTAACTAGATGGAAGACATCCTTCTGACAGCAATATTAGGATGTCTCTGCAGTATCATCCTTTACCAGTTAGCTGACCACAGTTAGCTATAACCCCAAGGAAACAAGAAAATCTTGACCTGCAGAGCATCTGCTAGGATGGCTTTTGCTGAATTTGAAATACATTCCCCCGTTGCCTTTCTCCTGCCCAGGACTGCAGTCCTTACCTGTTCCCCTCAGAGGCTTGCTCCAGCTCTTCTGCTGTCATCTGTATGAACTCTTTCACCAGCGCATTTAATAACCTCCGAGCTTCATAGTCACTGAGCGTCACTCGATCTGTTAGCGACTCTAAGCCAGGTCTAAGCAGAGGCAAGCAAAGCAGAGTGAATAAAATCCAGAGTGCTGCAGAGAGCCACACACAGGAGAGGGATTTGATATGCGCTTTACTGCATGTCATTGACTGTCTTTCACCGATGCGAATATACAAACCATCCTCATGTGCAGCATTAGGCATTTGATTATATATGTAATCAAAAAGCCACAATGTCAAACACAGCATAAAAAGCAGCCACCTTTCTCATTCACTGTAGTCAGTTTACTTCCTAGACCTCTAAAGAATGTTAAGGGTTTTCATAACATTCAGACATAGCACTCAGCAACAGGACCAGCTTCTTACCTGACTGGGGCTGCCTGGAAGCTGTCCATCTGGCACACAACCAAGGCATAAACAGCAAGGAAAGATGAAATCTTCAGCATAACCATGATTTCCTCTCTACAACAAAGAGGTACATCAAGCAATGGCTATTTTCCAACCCTCTCCATTCTGCAAGTTCCATTAAAGAGGTCATTGCTTCCTAGCTACAAGTAGCGCAAATACTAAAAGCTGTTTCTGTGTGTGTGTGTGTGTGTGTCATCTTTCCTCTTATTTTGATTATTGTTATTGTGCTTTGGTTTTCTCAAAATTTTAAGATAGCTTAGCACTATTACAGGAAAAATGTGGCTTTTCAGACCTGCAGCTGTTTGCATTCAATTTAATGCACTTTCCCCTAAACTGGTAGAAAAGACGTCCCCCTAATTCCTCTAACTATTGCAGACAGTGCCATAGACAGTGTGTCCAACATGAACAGACAGCTATGGGATGCAAGCCACGAGGAAAAGAAAATGTTTAGAGTTTAGTATTTTTAAGAGTGAAGTGTCCCTGTTAGCACTTTACCGGAAGATGTTTCCTTCTTGGCACTCAGCACACTAATATCACAGTTCAGATTACACTATAAGAATTAAGTAGTTAAATCTTAATAAGTATTTCTACCCTGAACCTAGAAAAAGAGGATAAGTTAAAATCAATCATAAGAACAAAACCTGTAAAAAAGTATCTATAATTGCTCCTTTGAGATACACCTTTCTTTCTCACAGCAGAAGTGTATTGGACTCAGAAGAGCACATCACAACTAGCACATCATTTTTGCCAGCTTCCAATACTCGACGGGGCTCACAGGAATGAGAAGGCACCTTCCAAAGGACACCCCCCTTCCCCGCGGCTCCCCAGGGCGCCCTGGCCGTGACCAGCAGCAGTAGCGCTTTGCAGGAAGCACCTGTCCCAGACAGACACCACACGTCGTGTCGGCGCTATGAAAAGAAGCGAGAGACCGCGGTATGTCTCCCACCTGCCTTGGCTCTGCTTCCTCGAGTACACAGGCACATGAGGAGAGGCATCACTGCCCCGCACCCTGGGAGAGAACCAGGGCTGCCGCGACCCGCCCCGCGCAAGGAGCTTGCCGGCGGTGCGGTGCGGAGTGCAGGAAGAGGTGGAGGAGGAGGAGGAGGAGGAGGAGGAGAAAGAAGAAGAAGAGGAAGAAGGAGGAGAACAAGAAGAAGAGGGTGCTGGCGGTGCCGGTGTCGCCTCCGCTCCGCGGTGTCACGCACTGCCCCCGGCTCCCCTTTATACCTGCCGCCGCCGCCGCCTGCGTGGGCGCCCGCGCGGGCCCGCCAGCCAATCACCGCCCCGGCCGCCCGGCTGAGTGGTGACGTCATGGCCCGCTGCCGGAGCGTCCCATTCACAAAAATCGGGCGCGGCGCCGCCGGGCACTGCGGAGGGACGGGCGGGGGGGGCCGCTCCCGCCGCTCCCCCGCGGGATCGCTCACGCGTGGCGACCTCTGCAGCAGCGGGACCGCATTGCAGAGCGGGGCCGCTCCTTCCCAGGGGATTCCCGCCCCCCGGCAGCCGCCGCGGCTCCAGCGGGGAGCCCGGGTGCCCCGACAGCAGCGACGTATGCGCGGGCGGGAGTTCCGCACTGGCAGGGACAGGCAGAATGTGCAGCGGGGCACGGGCACCGCGTACGGCAGTGCCCCTGGCCGCCGCCTCCCCCACGGTGATCCCTGCATGAAGGGTGGGGGAGAACGCTCAGAGAACGCTCGGTTCCCCGGCAGACAAGGGAGCGCTGGCGGTCGTACCCAACGCTCCTCGCCGGAGCGAGGGACCCTTGGCACCTGCGAGCAGCTCCGGGGCGGCAGGGAGCGGTCCCCGTGCTGTGCCCTGCCGGGCTCCCACACCGTCCACCCGGACCGGGTCCGCCAAGTAACTCCACGGTCCTAGAGGAAACCATCATCATCTCCATCACACGACTTTAGGGACAGGTGCAGCGCCTTTCCGTGCACGGAAGAGGCACTTGGGACGGAGGGGTCGCCCCCCATCTGCCGCTGCGCGGCGCTGAGCCCCGCCGGCCGGGATTACCGGGCAGCTGTGCGCTGCCCATGCATCATCCGCCAAGGACCCTCTGTCACGGCGGGCGGCACGCACCTGCCCGCGCAGGATGTTTGCCCGGGTGGTGTGTTTGCCCAGGCGCAGCAAGTACCGGCCCGGCGGGGGCAGCCACGGGGGAGACGCAGCGGGACGCGACAGGGGGGTGGGAGAACGCCCCTGCCCGCGGA
This sequence comes from Sakesphorus luctuosus, assembly GCA_013396695.1. Lineage (NCBI taxonomy): Eukaryota > Metazoa > Chordata > Aves > Passeriformes > Thamnophilidae > Sakesphorus > Sakesphorus luctuosus. The sequence continues at coordinate 366,911 of VWZD01010832.1, forward strand.
AGCGGGAGCGGGGAGGGGGATTAGCGGGCCGGGCGGGATGCCTGGGCGCGCAGAGCGCTTCCACCGGCTCCCGAGAGCCGAGAGCGCCTTTCCTGCCCGCCCGGAGTCGCTATGCATTTGTCGAGGACGGCAGCACCGGCAGCAGACAGAAGGGCCTCCGGTGCAGGGATCGCGGCCGCAGGAGGCGGATGGGGGGCTATGACCACCCCAGGACCCGCGGCGCGGCTCAGCTCCGCCCGTCCCCGCCCCTCCCCTCACTCTCCGGCATCGCCCCGGCGCCTCCCGGTTCCCGGCGGCTGCGGGCACTGCCGGCAGCAGTGGAGGGTGACGCCTGTGACACGGAGGCGAGCGGACCCCCGCGCACCGTGCGGGGCCGCACAGGGGGCGGATGCCCAGCGCGGCTGAATTGCTCGTTTCTCTGCTAAAATGGAGCTTTCCGGGGGGCATCCCGGCTGTTCCTTGTTTATGTTTTTGCAGACTCCTATGACAGGGGTGACTCCGGCGGCAGGAGCCGCATATTTCACGGGATTAAATCTGTGGAGAGCCGCAGGGGTGACGTTTTGTTGATGCCATTTTAGCTGGGAAGTTTAGAAAGAAACACTGACATCCAGAAAACCATCCGCAAGTCGCTGTCTGTCCGGTGAGGGTTTGTTCTTCCCTCGCCGTCAGTCTTGCGGGGGTGCCAGCGCCTCTCGCCAGTCCCTGCCCCTCCCGTCTCAGCGCGGGGCGGCCACCGGCGGGCCCTGCGCCGCCTCGACGCCCTCGACAATTGCAAAGTCCTCCAATTTCTTGGGAGTCTGCGTTCTGTGTTTTGTTGTTTGGGTTTTTTTCCAGACGATAAGCCGAACCACTTTTCTAGGTTTTTTAGTTCGATTTTGTTGGTTTCCTTCTTTTTTTTTCGTAGCCCTTCCCGAGCTGCAGCCCTCGAGGGAGTGCAGAACGAGGTTGCTCTTTGGAAGGCTGCCCCCTCCCCCCGACACAGCTGAACGTGAAAGTTCGTTTTAAAGGGCAGATCCCTCGCACGTGTGCTTATCACGAGAATCTCCCGGGAGAAGGAGTTTAAGTATTTGATTTTAAATCTCTTCCGTTTTCATGTCTCCAGTTCTGTTTTTAAGGTAGTTTTCCTGGAGTTGCATTTAAAAACGTTAAGAAGCTCCTAAAAGAATGGCTTGGCGTCGCTTTTGCTATTTTAATGTGATTTATACCGTTACACAAATAGAAATAAAGTGTGGGAATTTAAATGACTGGACTTCTAATTTGACGTTTCTTGTCTCTCTCTCCTTGACTCCACTGTTCCTTTTCTCTTCCCATGTTAATAGTTAATCGTTCACATTTCCTTTGGGGAATTATTTACTCCTTATCCATATAGAATATTCCCGTTTTGAAGTTTAAAAATAAATAAATAAAATCCAGATAATTCTGATGTAATAGTGTATTTCAGTTTCCTCCTTCAGGGAGGAAAAAGCTAAAATTTGTCTTGTGGTTGATTCCAGTCAGTTCAAGTCCTTCTCTTGCCAGTGCAACTCGGTCCCAGGATGGAGCCTTTAGGATGCAATCATTACAGGATTTCAGGTGCCAACATTTCTACTTTAAGCTTTCACAGGAAGAAACGTAAATTTAAACCAACAGGTACAAATGCCAATAGATCTACTTTTGTGCATGTATAGATGATATAGCACTTCGATATTGGCAAGCACTTTGGCTGCTCCTTGCCAGCGCTAATGGAGGGACTCCCAGCTGGAATGCTTGTCCTATTTTTCTCCCTCAGCTATACATCATCTGAGCTCCCCAGATATATTTGCTTATTGAAAGTCTCTCTTCTCTTACATGTAAGATGGAGAAGAGGAGGAGTTGACCAGTTTGTCTATTTGAAGTTGTAAAAAAGAGAGAGGATTTTTCACAAGATACAGATATAGAATAATGGTCAGCTGTTGCTTCATAAATCTAAAACTAGAAGTAAGTATTCATGGAAAAACTAGCAGAGAGGGGTACTTTGCAGCACTGCATTAGAAAAGTAAGACATTTACTGCAACAATCTGTTCCAAGGTATCTGTTCTGCTTTATTCAGTGCCCGATAATATATCAGGTAAAATAATCAACTCAATAGGTTCAAAAAGATGAAATTAAGAGCTACAGAATTATTGGAATTTTTATTTTTAATTTTAAGAAATCACATGATCTAATGCAACCCACAGTACCAAGTAAAAGAAATTTCCTTTTCAAATAATTTTTTTTAAATTGTTGAAAATAAGAAAAATCTAGGCTATTTTAAAGTGATTTTCCCTACACTAGATGCAGCATCTTACAGTATTATACTCTTTGATATAAATTATGAAATACATTTGAAAGCGTGACCATTTTTTCTACTGTATATATTGCCATTATGTCAACAAGCCACAGTGATGTTCCAAAATATTACCAGCTGACATGCTGTAGAACAAAAATATCACATTTATCTATTATGTTGCAATTTTTGTTCAGTAACAAGATGTAATTCTGCAAGATAGACAAGACTGTGAGCTGCGTAGATAAATTCTCCATTTCCAATAATGGTTCATATCAGAGAAAAGCAGACCCTACAAAAAGGAAAAGGTTGACTGTGCTGATGCCATGATCCACAGACACAGTAAATTCTTCACAAGTGAGGTGAGCATGAATCAGGTCTCTACTCTCGCTAAGTTTGTTCTTCATAGCATCTAATTACGCTTTTGCAGATAAGGACAATTCATGGTAAAGACAGCTATGAAAATCACATGGTCTGTCTTTACAATGAGAAGCCGGAAAGTTAGTTATCTGAGTTTCTGGTGGATGCCTGGTCTTTCTAATTCAGGATCCTGTCTCCATGAACAGCCAGCAAACATAGCCATTTAAGAAGACTCTTCAAGCCACATGGGGCAAAGTGAGCACTGCTGAGCTACCATTTTAACACTTCATTGTAACCTGTTCTGCAGAAAAATGAAGTAAACTAAGCCAGAGTTAACGATGTTGTGTTGCTGTAAAAGCAAGCTGTATATTAGCAGGAGTATCTTATTTAAGGCCCATGAGGTAATCCTTACACTCTTCTTCTTGCTGATAAGATCTAGAACAGCAAGTTATATCTCAAAAATCTTGGGCAAATTGGAGAAAGTCCAGAAAAATGCCAGTGAGAGTTATCAGAGATCCTATAACACGATTTAGAGAAACAAACCCAAAGACTGGGGAAACAGTTAACAGAAAGAAATATTATGGAGAAATGTGATAACTAAAATATAGTTTCCATGAAGCTATAACAATATACCATCTGCTACTGTATTTAATATATAGAGAGTCTTACAAGCCAACAAAGGAGATACCACACATTAGAAGAGCTTTCTACAGCTGAGATTAATGACATGCAATAATAGGCTGGATTGCAATTATTCCATGTCTTTCAGTGGAGGGTTTTATGGCATGTTACTATAACATCTGTCAGGATTGACATATACAGGTGAGATGCTCTGAGAAAGGAACATAATCAGCAACATATGGTCTCTTCATATCTTTCACCTCCAATTTCTGTGATACTGTAACTTTAATAACTAGGGACTGGCTTAAACTCTGAAACTATTGATCATGCAAACTTTTGTAGGCATTTGCTTTTGCAAAACTTGCATCCCTAATTAGTCGAATTCTTTGCTTAATCCTTTTCTAATCCTAGTCTCTGAAAAGCCATATTCAGATTCAGCATAAGCTCACATCAAGCTTATCCACACAAATAATATTTTACCTTCCCATCCTGTAGTTTGGTTTGAATTTGGCCCAAAAATGAAAGCTTCTTTTTTAGAAAAATGCAGTACTTTCCTGAGAACCAGAACACTGATATAAAACCCAACACGAAAGCCTTTCCGTATTAATGGACATTAAATCTGGATTTGGGCTGCTTCAGTGCCTACTTTGAGAAAGTGGAACTGCTGTTGAGCTAATTACTGAAAAATCCATGAATCACTCTGAAAGCAAATTTTCCTCCAAAATGCCTTAGACGAGCCTCCAGACTGATTTATGAAAGACATTTTAAACAGAAGATCAGTGTTGCATTTGTCTCATCTCATTGAAACATTCTTACTGCATTAAAAAAAAAAAGAAAAAAGCTCTGTACGTTTTGCAGTAATTTCCCTGTATATATTCAAAATCTAGCATAAAAAGAAAAAAAAACAACAAAAAAACCCAAAAACCCCAAACTTTTAAAACAGACTGGGCCACACTGTCCTGCACTGAATTTTGCTTGGCAAGGCAGGAGGGGTAGACCACGGGGAAGCTGACTATGACTGTGTCATCTTCTGTCCTGCATTACCAATTACCACAGCTCAGCCTTGGAGCAGGTTCACACAGCCTCCAGATCTCTCTCATGACACCTGGCAAAATGCTCCCACCCTCTGACAACTGGCAAAACTCTTCCACACTCCAGCCAGACCCTGTTCTGTTCCAGGCTGCACCTCCAGTGGGCTGACAAGGAGAACTAGCAGCTCACCAAATACAGCCAGGGTCAGACTTGTAGCATTACCAGGGTAGCACTGAGGAAGTAGAGAGGAAAAGCTCACTCCAAAAATATTTCAAAATTAGCACCTATTTCCACTTTAGTTTTATGCACTCTCCAGGTAAAATAAGAGTTGAACAAACAACCTCAAAACAGAAACCTAATCTTGTTAAGCAATAGCACAGTTGTAAAACTTTGATTTGATTGCTTGCACAAGTGCTGTGCTACTATCTTATATATCATCAGAGCATGTCAGCAAAATATGGTGAGAAACCGTGTCTTAAGTCCTCAAGTTAATCCCTGCTTCTTCTTTACAGGATATAAGTGGAACATCTTGTGTCATCATTTCATTCGTTGTCTTGCCAGTACTGAGGTCTGATGAAGCCACAGTGTGGGTATGTATGCAAACACATTCTCCTCAGTCCTTTCCAGAACCAGGCAGTTGTCCTGGCATTGTTGGGTGCTACAGCTTCACGCTCCCTATTTCCAGTAGAGTCCTCTGTGTGAGGAGGACTGGGTGCACTTGTTTCTCAGCTGGTTGTTTAATTGACTGTTGAAAAAATGAACTTGTACAAGGGTAATGATTTAGCCTGTGCCTCCAGCTAAATTTGGGACTTTAAAAGATCTCTGTCCTTTCAGTGCTGGTAAATAGTATGTGAAGGCAAAGGGTATTACAACATAATATTTGCTAATTTACTAACAGCAGAGTTTCTGGGAACCAATAGTCATATAAGACTATCAATTAAAAAGAAAAATTTCTAAATTTATGCATGGAATTGACCTGAGTATTACTGTGACAGAGCCAGAAAATAAAACATGCCAAAACTATTTTTGAAGTTACAGTCTTTAAGCCAGTCTCATAGGTTTCTGTCCCTGCCTGACAGACACAAAATATTTAGGCATAGTAGGACTGTGATGAAGGAAAAGGTGGAGTTTTAAAAGCAACCATCAAATTCACAAGAGAAAACACTAGCTGTGTTTTTTTCTGTTTTAGCAAATCTGTAAAGGACCAACACCATTACAGGCTTAGCTCAGGGGGTAAATTGTAACATAGAAGGTGATCACTCACTATGATGACATTGGTTAAAAAGAGCTTTGTGAGTGTAATAGATAACATCTGCACATGACTCTAAACTTGTTAGTGGGCTTATGAAATTAATTTCTTCCATGAGAAGCATGGCTGTTTTACATGCATCTGCACAGATCTTTCTTTTCCCTGCCCAACACTCAAAGGTAAGGAGCAAAATACTTACTATTATGGCTATAAAGAAGTTGTTTTCCTGCACCACATTGTATAAACACTGTCATGGTTTCACTCAGTAAGAGACATTACTATAGAAATGGAAACACTTTGACCCAATAAAGGTCTATCTTGTTTTCTAGAAGTCCAGCAACAATGTCAACACTGAAGAATAAAAAACCTGAAGACTGATTTAAACTGTAGCTAAATATAGGTTTGTGAGATACTTAATGTAACTTGGAAATTACTTAATTTTTCTCCCAAGAGTGTAACAGAGTTATCAGGATCTTCATATTGTTACTAAGAGAACAGACACATCTGTCAGTATATTTCTTCAAAAGTCAGAGGTATGTATAAGTACATGTAGTCAAACAACATGAAGCCAAATATTTGCTTTCTGCTTTTCTTGAGAGGACAGGAACACAATCATTTCCTGTTATTTAATTGTCTCCAACTTCTACTTACAGAATTTCCAATAGAAAGTAATTGTAAAACTTGATGACTGGAATGTTTTAGAATTTAATAAAGATACATGCTCTAATGGGTTTCTTTACTCAGCCATCATTTTTATAATTGATATAAAAAAACCTTTTATTCATTCTGTGAGTTTGCTCATTTGATCATCCATGATTAAGATGAGTAAAACGTTCCCAAAGAAGCAATTCAGCACAAGCTGCCCACACACTTCTGAAGAAATGAATGAATGAATGAATGAATGAAAGAACAAAAAAAAAAAAAGATCAATCAGAAACTGGCAAGGAATCCTGCCCTTGGACAACCATCGGAGTCTTGCATCCCTAAACCTGCATTCTTAAGTGATTTCATCTGTCCACAAGGGTTTATTTATCACTTACTTTTGACAACTTTCAGTCGTATTTGTCCACATCGGTCTTTTTACCTCCATTTAATCATGCACCCTTTAGAGGTTCTTGGATCTTTAATCTTGGTTGATTCACTACCTTTTAGCGTTTGGCTTGACCAAAATGGATTTTATTGTTCTGCAATCATGCTCTTCGCTTTCCCTTCCTCTATTACAGTGGATAACATCACCGGCTCTTCTCTGTCACAAAGGCTCAAACACCATGGTAAAGTCAGTTTCAACTGTTGTCTTCTCTGCTTAATTGTCAGATACTGTTGAGGCTTTTTCCCCCTGCAAATATATTCCTTCTTTTTAGTCAAATATTTCAACTTTTCTTCTGTATCTTTTCTTTCCTGCTCTTCTTGGGTCCTTCCGATGCTGTTTTTTCCTGGTTTTCCCCTTCAAAATGCTTGCTGCCAAAAATGTCAATCACCTTTCCTTTCTTTTCTTACACAGATGCAGTGGAAGTCATGATTATCTAAAGCTTTGAGTATTACACACTTAGATAAGAGAACATTGAAGATAGGCAGTAAAAATCAACCAAAGCAATAATACCTTTTCCTCTGTTTACTCAGACACTTTCACTATTTAAGTGTCATCTTACTGAGGGGAGGATGAGGGGAGAAAAGTACCAACTTCTTTTTTCCAAAGAGGGAAGTTTAGGCACATAATGATTTACATCCTTCTAACTGAGATTGTAATAATAACCATGTACAGCATACCACACATCATACAAATTGCATGATGTGTGTGGCATATTAATGTTTCTATGCCTACTATAATCAAGTGCGATTTCATCTTGCAAGTTAATTCTGTATAATTTTCTGTAGGCTGTGAATTAGTTTTTCTCACCTGAAAATCAGAATATCTTTCTCTATTGACTTATGGAAAGCAGCATGGACCCTGGTCCAGGCAACCAGCCGAACCAGCCTTTAGGGCAGCACAACACAGAGTCATCAACTCTGGCTGAGAAAAACCAGAACAGTATCATTGCATTTGCCTTCATTAAAAGTCACTGGCATATTGTACTATTACCTATGACATCTGTCTGTCCTTCTTAACCTGGCATATTGTACTATTACCTATGACATCTGTCTGTCCTTCTTAACCTGCCCAACCGGGGCAAATGTGAGCAAATACACTCTCTGGATCCTGTCCCCTTTATACACCTCATAGCTTCATGCCACAGGGCCAGAGTTCCCTTGGAGATGGTTTGCCAAAGAGCTACACTTTGTCACTTCCTAGCTTCCCTCCTTGTCTCTTTGTTGTACCCACAGCTCTTACCTCCTCTCTGTACTCCCAAAGCAATGTCCTTTGCTGTGTTTGAGTTCTTGCCTTCTGTGCAACATCTGGGGCCTTCCTCAGCTTTAGTGCCATATACTTCATGTCAGTACCACCACATTTGAGGCAAGATGTCCTATCACAGAAACTTACTGAGAGTTAGGCATTCAACAGTCAGATCACCAAGTACACACCACACTTTGATTAGCCAGTTTATATAACTGATACATCCTTTTTCAGTTTAGATCTTATCAATGTTCTTAAGAATATATGTAGAGATATTATGCTGAATTCAACAAAAAAGACATCTCAAGTTGGAAACACGTGACATAGAAATTTGAAGAGGCCAGGACTGTTTCTGTAATGCTTAAAATTTCTTGCAAAACAGTAGTAAACGAATAGCAAAACCAGTGTGAGTGGAAACAAATCTGGGTTTGTTTATGAAGTGTTTTAGCAGAAATATCACATGGCACAGCAGCATTGCTCTCTGAGCTCGGTGGTAACAGATCTTGGTCTCGTCTGCAACTCACACTCCTTTCCTAAAGCAGTGCCTGGACCGTGCCGGGACCACGCCATGATCGCGCCGGGACCGTACCGGGTTCGCGCCAGGATACGCCTGCCCAAGACGCCCACCCCTTGGCAGCCCCCGCAATGCCTTGACACCGCCCCGGGAGGATGGACGCTCGCAAACACGGGACTGTTTTCAGGAGGATATCTTTATTCGGCTGTACAGCAGGAGGCGTGGCAGGAGCAGAGAGGGCAGCGCTAGTACTTGCGGGGCAGCCCCTTGGGGCGGTAGCGGTTCGGGTCCCCGCCGCGCCGGCCCCACTCGTTCGCCTCCTGGTCCGCACGGGTGTCCTCGGCGCCTCTGCCGCTCACGCTGCTCTGCCATCCCTCCCGAGCGTCACTGCGGGGAACGAGAAAGGCCACCTGAATCGACCGCATTTGATTCAGCCTCGTGCGGGTCTCCTCACTCATGCGAAGCGAGCTTGTCCTCGGCGCTGCTCAAGGTGAGATGCAAGCACATACTCATCCTTGTCTGAGCGCCCGCATGGAACCCATAACTGTTACGTTGGGAAACGAACCAGCAAGGAAAGAGAGTTCCTTGTGATATGACCAGAAATGTAGAGGAAGGAGTCTGCCTTCTCGGGAGGACAAGACAGTCTCACGCTCATGTGGGAGGAGAGGCACAATTCCTATAGAGACAGGCTGTCCAGACAGCAACTGCACCCCCTCCCCTCTGCTGTCCTTCTGGGTCAAAAGAGGAGTACAAGTCAAAAAGAACTTCACTGCAACTGGAATACCTGGATCCCTAGTAACTTACTGAGTAACAACGGCCCTTACACGTTAGGTTTGTAATCTCCTTGCCCCTTGGTCACATGGGCTGGGGACGTCCCCCTCTGTGCTCAGCTGCGGGGGGCCAGCACAGAGGCGACAGGCCCTTTCCCGCTGCAGCTCTCGGGCACGGCTGGCGGCTGGGGCAGTGACCCGAGAACAGGCTGCGCAGTTCAGGGAATCACAAGCACGACCTGTGGACCTGCCACCCACCCACCTACGCTTAGAAATCTGTAAGGTGCAGATCTGTCAGTGGGAATCACAGCGGGATTTATTGTCTCAGGGTTCCACAGACCCGAAGCGGCTCTGGGAGAGGACATCTCGAAACTGTGGTTTTTTGGATTCCAGGAGACTTAACGAGGCGCGAATAACTGCAGGTTACTTTTATCAGATGCCAAGGTCAGCGTTTGGAGAGCACACTCAGCAGTGAGTTTCAACACTCCACAAACCCGAAGGGGCCAACTTTAAACATTTTTCCAGGAAACAAAAAACAACCAACCAACCAACCAAACCAAAAACCAAAAGCAGAGCCTTGTCTGACGCGGCGGGCGGAGCCCCCGCGGGCCAATGCGCGGGGCCGGGGGCGGCGCAGGAGGAAGCGGCGGCTCGGGCCGATGCGGGCGGCGGCGGCGGACCCGGGGCACCGCCCGGGGGATGGCCCGGGTGCGGCGGCGGCAGCAGCGGGCAGCGGC
>VWZD01010832.1:376880-393421 GCA_013396695.1 Sakesphorus luctuosus
TGAAGCAGCGGCGGCCGCCCGGCTTACCGCCCGGCCCCGCGGGGCTGCCGCTCATCGGCAACATCCCTGCCCTGGGCGCGGAGCAGCCGCACATCTACATGCGGCGGCAGAGCCAGATCCATGGGCAGGTACCGCCGCTCCCGCCGCCTCCTCGTGGCCCCCGGAGCGACAGCAGGGCGGGCTGGGGCGGGGCGGGCAGCGCTGCCGGCGGCGGAGCCTGGGGAGGAGCAGCCGGAGGGACGTGCGCGTCCCGGCGGGCCGGGAGTTATCCCGGAGCGGCCCCGCACCGGCCCCGAGCGGCTGTCAGTGCCCGCCGCCGCCCCGGGGCAGAGCGCCCCGCCGGGGAGCGGGATGGGGTCACNAAAAAACACCCACCCAACCAACCAACCCAAAAACCAAAAGCAGACCCTTGTCTGACGCGGCGGGCGGAGCCCCCGCGGGCCAATGCGCGGGGCCGGGGGCGGCGCAGGAGGAAGCGGCGGCTCGGGCCGATGCGGGCGGCGGCGGCGGACCCGGGGCACCGCCCGGGGGATGGCCCGGGTGCGGCGGCGGCAGCAGCGGGCAGCGNCAGCCGGAGGGACGTGCGCGTCCCGGCGGGCCGGGAGTTATCCCGGAGCGGCCCCGCACCGGCCCCGAGCGGCTGTCAGTGCCCGCCGCCGCCCCGGGGCAGAGCGCCCCGCCGGGGAGCGGGATGGGGTCACAGGGCTCTGGCCGAACGGTGCTGCCGCCAGCCCGGCCCCTGGGAGCGGGGACAGACCCGCGGCAGAGGGGGCGGGTTTCTAGCTCCCTCCTTCCTTAGGCTCCTGCTCTGAGTTCTTTTTTTGTGTTTGGTTTTTGTGTTTGGGGTGGTTTTTTTGTTTGTTTGGTTGAGGGTTTTTTTGCTACAATGCTGAAACCGGTGTCCTGCAGCAAATGGAAATAACTCCCTTGTTTTGTATCCACAAATCCCGGGTTTAAAATTTACAAAATTACAACAGGCAAAGAACAGGCACTGGGATAATGGCAACATTTTCACTGAAAGCACCTTCCTTCGAAGTACCTTCAGTGGGACATTTGGGATACTTACAGGCCATTAATGTTACTACGAAAAGAATGGATTTTTTTTGTACTTTCTTATATATCAGGTTTTTCTTTTCATCAGCAATGTATTCTTACAAGCATCATAAAAGTTAACTCCAAACTAGATCAAGAGAGGAACGGCAGGCATGTATTTTGACAGTAGAAAAAAAAAGTAAATGTGTTTCAAGCAAAATATGAGGACAAGCAAAATGGAAATAGGAAGGAATACGTGTCATCAAATAAACTAAGCTTTCTACTTGCCTGGAATGCTGTATGAAATTCTAGTCTCTTGCCATCAGAAAAGATCCTGCAGAACTTCAATGAACTTGAAAATGGCATATTGGGATTTGGGGCGCTCTGGGAAAATAGGAGAGGATTTTTTAAAATTATGTATGACATAGGAATAAAGATAAATAAGGTAGATCAAAGTATACAAAACTCACAGGTGGTATAGAGAAATATACTGGAAGTGCCTTCTTGACACATAAAAAAGAAGAGCCATTATACCAGTGAAAATACCAAGTTTGCTAAAATAAAAGTCATAGACTCATGGAATTATTTAGGTTGAAAAAGACCCCTAAGACCATTGAGTCCAACCATTAACCTCACACTTAGTGCACCATTAAACTATGTCCCCAAGTGCTACATCTACACAGCTTTTAAATGCCTCTAAGGATTGTGACTCCACCACTTCCTTGGGCAGCCTGTTCTAGTGCCTGACAACCCTTTTGGTGACAACCCACTTGACACAGAATGTATAATTAGATTAACATGATTTCATATGGTGGAGGTCAACAGCTTTGAGATTATAGAAATATATAGAGATTTGTATAAGTAAAAATACAGATTTGTAATGCTAGGGAGAGTATGGAAAGGGATATAAGATTTCAATCTTGAGTTTAGCCTCAGTTTTAATTTTTAAAACTTAGGTGAAGATTTTCATTTTGTTTATCTTGCAGAGGTCTATAGCTTCTGCAGGCTGTCTTGCATCTTTCTCCAAAGCATCTAGTGAGAAGCACTTGTGGAAAGAGGAGATGGGCCTAGCTGGGCTATGCTGTCAGTTGTTGGGTGTCATCATGGCTCTCACTGCTATCATGCCATGGTTTTTTGGGAGCCTGTGCTAAGCAATGCTGTGTCCAGGTCCAGACTCAGAAAGGACTGAGAGCAGCCTGGTCGTTCTCACAACTGACACCACTTACGTGTTTGCCATTCTTATGTGACAAATTGGGAGTCTTTGTGATAGGAACTTGTAGCTTCAGCCATACTGCTCTTAACCAAATTAAGAAATTTACCTTGACTCAAGAAGTGAGGAGGAGCAGATACAGTAATATAGCTTTTCCCCATCCTGTGGAAATATTATCAGCAAATTAAGAAAGTAGACAATACATGTACTTTATTTACAGTGCTTCTATTCAAAAACAATTATATGTAAACCGTATAATGTAACATTATTACATTAAGTATGTACTTCTACTAATACCTACTTATATCTACTAATGTTAGGGGAAAGTACATTTTTTCTCTCAAAAATATGTATTGTTGTATCAAATTCACATTTTTTTAATGACTCTATGAAATTATTCCCAGCCCTTACTTTGGAGAGCTGGTCATGTTAGGTGCACAGCAAAGCACATAATGTAGTGTGGTCTAATTTACTTTATCTTTTGACACAGCAAGTTGGCTCATGAGAGTCTACTGTATAATACCACAGTGTACCACCTCTGGTTACCTGTAAGCCCTCCTGAAGGTTATTCAAGTCTGTACTGTGCGTTGTTTAGTGTCGCTTCATTTTTCCATTACTTATTCTCATTATTTCTTCTTAAGATTTGGTTGTAAGAGCATTTCACAGTTTTTATTTTTCCTCCAAAGATCTTCAGTCTTGATCTCGGAGGTATATCTGCTGTTGTACTGAATGGTTATGATGCAGTGAAAGAATGCCTCGTTCATCAAAGTGAAATATTTGCAGACAGGCCATCTCTTCCCTTGTTTAAGAAGCTGACAAACATGGGAGGTGAGTGCTAATGCCTTTCATATAATAATGTAATTTTGTCCAATAGATGGACGTGATCACATGAAACATTTGCTTTAGCCATTTTCTCAACTTAATATCCTTTCATAAAATACTTGATGCTTCTTAAAGAATTTTATTTGGAAAGTATTGTCACTCTTGGACTATGTTACATAGCAAGATGTCTGAACTTTTTTGTCTATCTTTTTTGTCTTGTTAAATGATTTTATTATCTTTAAATAATAAAAAATAAAGAAAGAAAAAATAAAGCGTTGCATAAAATACTATGTCAAAATATTTTTTCAGGCTTACTGAACAGTAAATATGGCAGAGGATGGACAGAACACCGCAAATTAGCTGTAAATACCTTTCGAATTTTTGGATATGGTCAGAGGTCCTTTGAACACAAAATTTCAGAAGAATCTATGTTTTTCCTTGATGCCATTGATACATACAAAGGCAGACCGTTTGATCTTAAGCACTTGATAACAAATGCCGTTTCAAACATTACTAATTGGATTATTTTTGGAGAACGTTTTACATACGAAGATACTGAATTTCAGCACATGATTGAGATTTTTAGTGAAAACATTGAATTAGCTGCTAGTGCTTCTGTATTTTTATATAATGCTTTTCCCTGGATGGGTATCTTGCCATTTGGGAAACACCAGCAGCTGTTTAAAAATGCAGCTGAAGTCTATGACTTTCTTCATGATCTTATTGAACGTGTCTCTGAAAATAGGAAGCCTCAGTCGCCTCGACATTTTATAGATGCATATTTAGATGAGATGGATTGCAATGAAAATGATCCAGAATCTACATATTCAAGAGAAAATTTAATTTTCTCTGTTGGAGAACTCATCATAGCTGGGACAGAAACCACAACAAATGTTTTAAGATGGGCAGTGTTGTTTATGGCTCTTTATCCAAACATTCAAGGTAAGAAATTTGACATTTTGAGGAACTGATACCATTTCCTATTGCAAATTTAAAATGCTTTTTCAAAGTCATGCAGTGATCCACAGTCATAACCAAAAGGAAGCTTTGTATATATTCTGTTGGGTCATTTACCAAATATACCATGGACAGAGGTGGAAAGTTCATTTTATATGCAGATGAAGAGGATATAAAAAGTCAAGTGTTGTGACAAAATTTTAATATACTGTAAATACATTTTTATGAAGCTTTAGTGTTTTTAAATATTTCTAATATATTTAAATTTAGTGTTGTGATGGTCTGTTGTTGGCAGATATACTAATCTATGATGTTAATTAATAAGAAAATGGAATTAAATATGACAGTAATAAACTAAATTAAAAATGTACAAGCATCAGCGAAAACATAAAGCAAGTTGTGGTTGACAATTTTTATCTTAAGTGCCTCAGTTCACACTAAATTTACATATTATAGACATTCATATTTATTCTTCTGGAAGAACAGAAATGGCATTTTAAAAGGTGTGTTACATTCATTCTGAAGTAAGATGGCAATAGGTGTCTGAATGCCAGCCCAGACATTTTGTGTAGAAGTTCGAATTTTGGAAATGAACAATCACTTTTCTGGTTTCACTGCCTCCACTTCACTGAACATGAGGAAACTGATTAAAGATTTTTAAAAATGGGAAAGCTTTCATCTAGCCTAGGTAAAAACAAAATTGAATGGGATTTGAGTTGTTAATTTTAAAAACTTTGAGGGGCATGCTTAAGATAAGTACATTGCTTCAGTCCACTCAGTTCAGCTAATAATTTTTTTGCAGAAGCTTAAAACGATTGCAATTTTTAACCAGTCAGCAGATTTCAGATGATTTAAAACAAGTGTGCTTAAAGAAAAAAATAGCTTTTTATGCTTCTGAGATCCACCAATTCATGTATACTTTACACAGTATAATGAAAGCTACAAAAAATAGTAACATTTAGTAAAATTTTAAAAAAAATAAATAGAATCTGATTTTATAGGTACTTATATGGTCCATATTTTAGTTAAAACTGTATTAAGGGCCATAATTAGGCAATAGTGTATATTTATGCTTTATATTACATAAAAAGCCCAAATACAAAAAGGTCCATGTAAATCAAAGTTTCTGATCAGTCTGTCCTGGTTCACAAACAATACTCATATCTGGAAACAAGAACATCCTTATTCCTTCTCCATTAACATCTGACCAAGATAATGTTTCTCAGTAAAGGTGAAGAAAACTTCGTAGTTTAGTGTCTGCTATGCATTGACAGATTTTGTAGAGATCACTAATTTCTGATCTCAGGTCTTGCAATACAATGAGTTTCTGAATTTAGATTTAAAATCAGTTCATCTGGGTAAAAATAAAAATTACTGTTATTTTTCATTTAATTAAAGTTTCTCTGTCCAAGTACTATAATTCACACTGATACACCACTACGTCACAAGTGAGCTTTCACTAAGCTGCTTTTCATCTCTTTATTTTGATGTGAAATGTTGTCACTTCAGTTTAAAAAAACTGGTGATTATGGAAGAATTTTTCAACCAATGCCCAGATTTTGATTATTGGTTCTACATGAGCAGTAAAGGTCCAACTTCATTTTAGTTAGGTGTTGTTTGGCAGTTTCAACAAAGAAATTGCATCAGAAAAAGAAGAGGCAGTTTGAATACCTTTGATATTATTTAAACAACCCGTGAACTTAATTTTTAAAATAGCTAATAAAAAGCACAGTGATTGAATTTGATCCCTTTCAGTTAAATTCTGGCTCCTGTCCCTCTTAATTCTCATTGTATTTTTTCAGATATTTTAGGTTCAAGAGCGAATATAAAGAATCATAGCGGAGTTAAACAAGGGAAAGTTCAAATAGCTGATTTCAGTCTTATCTGTGTTCAATTGAGTATGCAATCTTTTTTCAGTCCTTTACTTATTCCTTTAGTTCTGAAGGGCTCTAGAAATAAAAATATACACAAGCAAAGAAAATTATATTAAAACATGATTTGACTGAGAATAATTAAATTGTAAATTAAGATTACTGGTATATATGCTAGCAATAATTTCTGGATAAGGAATATAGAGTCTAAGTTTAAAAGTTTATAAGCTACTATATTTTATACATTTCATGTTTCAGTATTCTTTTAAAAATATATATTTTAGCTTACATTAACATTGAAAGGCTATTGCACTGTAATCATCAGCTTTTATTGCTGTTCCTAACAGGGCAAGTTCAAAAAGAAATTGATCTAGTCATGGGCCCAAACAAAATGCCCACCTTAGAAGAAAAATGCAAGATGCCATACACTGAGGCTGTTCTACACGAAGTTCTGCGATTCTGTAATATAGTTCCACTAGGGATTTTCCACGCAACTTCCAAAGATACTGTTGTGCGTGGTTACTCGATTCCTGAGGGCACTACAGTCATTACAAATCTCTACTCCGTTCACTTTGATGAAAAGTACTGGAGCAACCCAGAAGTGTTTTTTCCTGAGAGATTTTTGGACAGCAATGGGCAGTTTGTCAAGAAAGATGCATTTATTCCTTTTTCACTAGGTAAGAATGATTCCTTCAGCTGCTCCTTTTCATAAATCTAGAGATGTATAACATATAGGCGGTGGCAGTAAAGTAACAGAATGATATCCTCAGTTTTGATTAAACAGATTTTAAAGATAGTCAATATAAGGTACTCTGGAGATAACAAATTCTAGCATAATGTCATTTAAATAGGTGAGCTCATTATTTTATATAAACTAACAAAACCCCGTCTTACAAAGTCATAGTAATTGCCAGTTAATAGTGACTGACAGTAGATGTAATTAGGAAAATAGTTGGGAGAAAAGGCTTAAATTCACAGTATATTTTTTTAAGCATCTTCTGTCTAGATTGGCACTTCAGGACAAGATAAAGTAGCTAATAAATGCATCTAAATAAATTTGTTTCTGTGGCATTTGTGAGGTGAGAGCAAGTTCTCTAAAATCTGTTTCTTAGTGTAAATTATCACCCATTCTTCTGACACAATACTACCACCAAGTTCATACAGCCCTTCTTAGAACACTGAAATTACCATTCTTGTTCATAAGAGTGAAAATGCAACTGCAGATATTTTAAGTCTTTCAAAACCTTCTTTTCAATCCAGGAAGAAGACACTGTCTTGGAGAACAACTAGCTCGAATGGAAATGTTTTTGTTTTTTACTTCATTACTACAGCGGTTTCACCTGCATTTTCCTCATGGCGTGATTCCGGATCTCAAGCCAAGATTAGGCATGACATTACAACCACAGCCCTACCTCATCTGTGCCGAGAGACGGTGAAGAGAAGTGTTGAGGTTGTCAGGTGGAGCACAGTGCTCCATGTTGCAGCTCAGGATCCACTTTGCCTTCTATTTCTAAATGTGTTCATATTCAGAATGAAAAAAAAATCAAGGGCTTTTAGATAAATTCTGACTATTTATGCACAAGCAAATAGTTTCTTTTCACTTAGTTTTCACAGGAAAAAAAATAAACCAAAAGTGTGGAACGCATCCTGCATAAAACCGATGTTTTCACTACAGAGGTCTATTTTGAATCTAACTTCTGATAGTTTTTATATATTTAATTACTTGCAAGCCATTTTACTTTGAGGATATTTTTATAAGCATAGAGGATATGGTTCAAAGTGTTTATACTTGAATTCATCCTGGAAATCTCATTTACATTGTTCCAGATAAGTTGTTCTTTATAATTCTCCTTTAAGTTTCCATAGCTAAAAAGGTTTAAAAGGTATCTATTTAAATTTCTGTAACCAAGAATAAACTATCTTTTCCAGCCTTGACAAAGAGATTGTCTGTTAAATCATTTTAATCCCTCTTTCTCCTTGCCCTATCTTCCCAGGTGGTCATAATTTTCTGGTGAATCAGATATCTAAATTCACTTTTAGGATTTTTTATGGCTTGCTTCTCATTTAGCAACATACACAAAGTGTTCAATTATGGCCATACTCCTGACAATTACAGGAATCTTTTTTTACCAGTACGTTACATTTCCAGACACATGTCCTCCGTTGCCTCCCAACACAAAGCACTGTGTAATGATTAATTTCTGCTTAGATAGTCTGAAAAAACCCTCAGTGTTTGTGTTACCAGAGTCACATGTAACTATACTATGACTAAAGAAAATAAGCTGCTCATCATTCTGACCAGACTTTTTGGGGAGAGAGGGTAGAATAGGATGGGAAGAAATATACTTTAAATGTATTTTAAGCACAAATTTTAGGCATAGGAGCTACTCTTGACTTTTGCCAGCTACATTTTCTATTTTTGACAGTTAATGCGTTGTGGTTATTGGTAGATAAAGATTTGTGTCTGCAGACACTACAGGAGAACATGATACTCTAAATACAATATGTTTGGTCCTACCATGTGAGAGGACCAGGCCTCAGAATAGGGTTCAGAACAAAACACACACTGAACAAGCAGCTATTTGAGGACAAGCCTGAGCATTAGAGCTCATTTTTTATACAATGTTTCAATTTGGAGTTGCAGGAAAGTTGAAAGGCAAGAATTGGTGTTTTTCTGCTGAGCTGAAGTTTTTGGCTTATACTCAGCAGAAATACTTTCTTTTGAAACTGCAAAAGAGAAGAATTAAAGAGAGGTAGTACCAGTTCACTTATGTAAAAGCCTATTGACTTAAAATGCAGCAGGTCCAGGTTAATTTACTTGTCTGAGGATAGTCACACCCATGCATCCCGTAGAGAGCAGCTCAAACACATGTTCCTCATGCTCTGAATACAGTGGGCAGGCTATTCCACTTGCTAAATAACTAACTGCCTTTCATAGAGAAGATTTAAGGCTCAAAAAAGAGAGGCAAGAGGCTAGTCTGATTGGCTTCCATTGGGTGTACCATGAAAACTGAATGAAACACTCCTAAGACATTGGCAAACAGTGGGGCTTAGGAATCATGA
This sequence comes from Sakesphorus luctuosus, assembly GCA_013396695.1. NCBI lineage: Eukaryota > Metazoa > Chordata > Aves > Passeriformes > Thamnophilidae > Sakesphorus > Sakesphorus luctuosus. The sequence continues at coordinate 385,836 of VWZD01010832.1, forward strand.
TTGAGGCTTTTTAGGATACCTGCATGAATAGATGTTGGGTGCTTGTGAAATACATGAGTAAAAATTGTGGAATCTACTGAAATCGGGTACCTTCAATATGAAGCAGTTTCAAAGAGTTCAAGCTACAGTTCTGGACTCAGTAATTCTTTCTATACCCAACCTTGTGCTCTTAAATCAGACAGCCTGAGTTTTTTAAGTATCTAGTCTTGCCTTATGGATTGCAAGAACTCTAGGCCATCCTTTGGTTAAAACATTATTCAAATAATGCTAATTGAAGTGAAGGGAGGATTAAAAACATCAAGAACAAGTTCTTGTGCGGGGGCTATGCTCAAAATGCAGCTGGCCAGTCATAATTCCCTTTTGCTGAGGTAGTTTGAGATCAAAGTCCTGACTAGTCTTTAATCCATTTAATGAGAACCATATTGATTATATGTCATTCTGGTTTCTAAATCAAAATGCCTTATAAAAGCCTCAGAATATCAATCCAAAGTTTTACCATTATCTGCCAACTTACAATCTCGTTTAAGCCATCAAATACATTTGACAAACTCTTCTATAAATCTTTATCAGTACTAGTTACATCTACATGTTTCATGCTGTATCAACTTTTTCATTATTTTCCCTCTGATTTAGCATTATCCTAATGATCCAATTTAATAATTTGAACTACTGTCATAAAAATGTTTTTTTCCAGTCGTCTGGAATTTCTCTGTTGTATCCACATTGATTAGTAACAAACATCAGTAGCCAGCCAGATGTTCGGAATTTCCTGAGGAGTTTTCAATGGCTGAAGTATCTAGCATAGATAGCAGCTGGCTCCTATTTAACACTGTTTTGGGATTAAAGGCTGATATATTAACCAGTATATTTTTCCGGTGTAGAATTTAAGGATAAGAAAAGGCATTAAGCAGCAGTTTTTCCTCTCTGGCCTTAAGTGTCCTAACATTTTGGATTAAAACAATGTGTCCAGATACTGATTGAAAGATGTCTTGACATTTATGTTGTGACTCCACAGTTTTTTCATATTAATGTCATTAATGTATTTATTCATGTTATTTTTTCACCATTTTCCCAAGTTTTATCCCCCTAGTATTTTCAGGCTCATTTTTTCAGAGTTACCTCTTTGAATTCATGATGGTGGTTTAGAACTGGAAGCACTATTTCCACATACAACCACAGTAAGAAACTTTCATATACCTTCTCTGCAACTCCATCGCAGATCCTAAAGGCATTATAGGATTTTTTTGCTGTAAACATAGCTAAAAATGCATATTCATCCTACCTTTGCCACTCCCAATTTCTGCACAGATTCAAATAATTCTTTTTTTCTAGTTTGCCCAGGAAAAATTCCACTTCAGCTTTTTCCCCTTCCCATGAGATTATTGCAATGATCCTTGCACTATTTTTTCATCTTGGTCAGTATCTGGGAATGCAGACTAGATGCAGCAATGTTTCATAAGGAATAGTGATTTTAAGATTAAGACTTGATTTTATATTTTTTACTTAATTCTTTTAATTTCTCTTTGAGCAATAGCTAGTTGTCTTTTTCTGAGCATAATCACAGAAATCCTGCTAACTGAAACAGTTCACTCACCATTGTGTTGGTTACTATATCTCACTCAAAATCTCCACGGCCAGCTACCATGTGATACCAGCAGGAAGATTATGAGCTGCTGTATGCTTCTCCTGCATGCATTTTTTTCCATCTTGGTCCTAGTTTTGTATACTTGGCTTAAAGGAGAAACTCCAGAAGTGGTTCTGCGCCTTTGCTCTTTTGTGCCATTTGTGTACAATGAGATTGGGTGCTCTCTGCCCTATTTCTCAGACAGTCTATTCCTATATCTAGTCCTAGCCTTCAGTCCGGAGCAATGCATGTTGCTATCCAGCTGGAGATTCCATTCATAACACCGGTGTAAGGGCTGCAGTCAGTGCCACCACAGTTACCTTAAATCCTCCTTTCCAAATCTCTATGCTAACATTTAAGGTTTTGGGTTAATCTTGGCCATGTCACTATCCCCAGAGAGTGAAAAGGGAACAGTACAAGCACATCATATAAGACATTGCATGAATGCTGGAGAAAACTTGTACTCATTAACACTTAATTTCCTGAACTTCACCAGTTTCTGTGATAGCAGTGAACATACATGAGGGTTGGAATTATGAAGGTTTGAAACTGCAGGCCATGTTTGGACTAAACGAAGTGCCTCCTTGAACAACTGGGAAACAGCAAGAGATAATTAAGACTGTGAGAAAACTGGCAATGTAACTAAAAATGAGATAAGGGAGGACCTGAAAGGAGCAAACTGTGGGAATGGAATGTGTGTTGATAATTTCTTATGAAACTAAAATTACATCTGGAGAGTGAGTAATATCCAATTAGAAGCTATAACAAAGTATATGGACACTACCATAAACCTAGGGGAAGGTGGCCATGGGAAGGATTAGGAATATATAAAGAGTAACTTGTAATTTGAAGTGTCTTTCTCTCTTTACTATTCCTTTTCCTCCATTTTATTTTCTTTTGAGTGTGTTACATGCAGTTTAATAAAATTAGTTTTGTGTGTGACATGTGCGGCCTGTGCTCCTTCATCCGCCACGATCTACAACAAACATATGCTTAGTGTGAATCTAATAAATGCAGGAAGTTGCATTAATCTATGTCTTCAGAAATTAGCTATACAAAGTGAGTTTTCATAAAAGTTCAAGTAATGTTACTGCCTTTCTGGAAGTAAATAGTTTAAACTTCTTGTGATATGTATATTATATATATCCGGAATATACTGTGAGAGGAAAACCTAGAGAATCATAATAATGTTGGGAGTTTAAGTTTGCCAAAATGTACTAAAAATAGTTCATTTAACTTGGTCTATATGCCAGGAGGTAGCTACAGCTTTTATTGAAAATCTCTCATGTTTTAGATCTCAATTTCTCTTAATAAGGGGATGATAAAATAGAAACAGGTAAAAAGGAGAACATTATAGCTGGTGTTTATAATGTCTTTTGATGCTATGCACACACTGACAAGTGTATGTTTTAAGTGGGAGCTAATAACTCTCTAGAGAACTGGTCATATCATCTGGAAAATGAAAAAAATTAACTAAAGATAAAAATTATAAATAGGGAAAAAAGAGTAAATTGAAAGCAAAAAGTGTGTTCTAATTGTTGAAATTATTTACAAATCAATATGAAGCAGGAGTGGTTTATCTGGAAAAATAATTACAGCTCTTTTGATGACACTTCTGGATTGAATTGGCAGGATTTTTCAGACTAAGTACCAGAAATCACTGTATCTGTAGCAAAGTGCTGTTTCAGACTGGAATTTAGAAATAGCCTGCTCTATTTTTAATTTTCATCCTTAAACTAAATGTATCACAGAACTGGGGGAATTTTTAATTCTGTACAGAGTAAGAGTTGGAAAAGAGCAAAATGCACTCATGTTTAAGATCTGTAGTAACTTAAGAGCTAAAATATGCCTGGGAAACACTATCTTTTTTGTCTATGGTTTGAGTATCACCACAGGAAACACTAACTGAACTTGCAAGGAAAATTGCCCTTCACTGGACAGAATAGTTCCTTCTGCTATGTCACTGTATCATAGGTAAAAGGAAATGTGGTGCCCAGGAGCCATAGAAATCTTTAAAGACAGCAAAATGAGTGTGCTCTCTTTAGATCCGGTGTGACCTGGTATAATTTAGGTTATGTGGAACTCTGATCTGACATCAGCCAAGCAATCTTGCTTAAACAGCCCTGGAGATCCAAAGCAATGCCACCTTTAGCTGCGGGTGGCTGGACAACAGCTGGTAAATTTTCAGGTGTTTTGTTGGGGTTAGTTGTCACCTCATGGTCAGAAACATCCCTTTGTAGATTCTACATATGTTGAGAGAACAGAGATGTCATTCAAAACTATTTCTTACTGGCTGGTTCAAACCTCTGGTTACTCAGTGAGTCAAGGACAAACAAGGCAACTTGGCATGAAAGTGCTTAAGGTGAGCTCATATCTTTGCAAATCGTGTTCTACAAGGACTGTTGTAGGTAGGATATCAACACAGCTCCTAGCAGCGAATAAGATGAGATACTGGGGTTAGCATGAGAGATGTACAGGCTCTTGTAGAACTGCACAGATTGGACTGCAAGGGAAGGGATGCCCAGTTGGTATCTGCTGTATAAAGGCCACCACACTAATTCAGTTGCTTGGCTTATTAACACAACCTATCCTTAACAACCATTCTTATTTGCTTGTGGACTCATTTCCCTTTATTCTTTCAACCAAGAAGTATATTTGCTGAATCTAAAACTGCTGAACAGATGTGCACGTGTCCCTTTCCCCTACAAGACCTTTTCTTGCAAAGGAAGTGTTGATGTACTCCAAGTGGGAGAATAATTCTGTATTCATAATGTAGGCAGCATTGATAACTAGTATTACATGTGCAGCATGGTCTGCTGTGCACTCTTTATGCTGCAGCAATTTCTGCGTTTGTTCTCCTCATGCACCATCATTTAGCGGTTACGTTTCCAATACAAAATCACTCTATTTTCTAGTAATGTTGCAGAAGTTATAAAATTGTCATTTTGGAAACAATTCAGTTGATTTACACTCATTTCATATACTCACACTACAATCCATTTATTTCACAGAGTATGTTTTGACCCACTGTGGGCCAGATCTAATATCAACAGAAGGAAGGTCTTTCCTTCAAGACTCTGGCCTTCTTGGATGTGCCCAAATATAAATACATATGCGTATGAGACAATGACACAGAAAATAGGCGTGGGACAAGGGAAATCTGTATTGAAAAGCTGTAATTCTGAAAAAGCTTGGGATTCGTGGTGGGTTGTTAGTTAAACATGAACTTTAACTGTTCAGCCAACAGTTGTTTTGTTTATGGAATCATGAATGAGGATAGAATAATAGAATCATTTGTCTTGGAAATGACTTTAAGGTCATTGAGCCCAAACATTGCCAGATATGGAAGCTATATGAGTATTTGGTGCTAGCACAAGCATTTCTTGATTACTGAGTCTTGTTCTGTTGTCTATAACTAAAGGAGAATTAAAAAAAATCAGTAGTGTTCCTAAAAAGCCATAAAAATTACTAATAATATGATTATATTCTGGATTATTGCAAGGTACTTCTACTGACTTTTAAATTGACCAAATAGTATGTGATCATATCAGGGCAGTACCAAGTCTGAGCTAATACACTTCCATTTCAGACTTGGTGACACATTGGCACCGTTATAAAGTTTTTGGATCAGCTGGGTGACCAAGCATGCTCCAGCATACACACCACAGAAATGTACAGTAGAACATACTGGCTAGTGACACATTCAAGATAATTCATTTGCTTGGTTTACCAAACATGTGACTGTGCCTTGAGCACAAAAAGTTGATAAATGATCTCTTCAGTAAGTAGACAAGAATATAAATAGAAGTCAAGATGAGGTATCTTTAAACTAGGAATGAGGTGAATACTTTGAACACCTTCAAATGCAGAACCAAGTATACAACTAGTAGTGAGGATAGTTACTCCTGGATTGTTATTAGACCTTTCTTCTGTGCTCTGGTTCTAATTTGCATCAATAAAAGACATGATTTTACAGTAATTCCTGCTGTCAAAATCATCAGCTTACAAAATGTACTGTCTGAACTCCAAACCTCTGCTAACTATTGAAGTGCTAAAGCAGCCTGAGCTCACATAGCAAGCTGGTCTTTCCTTGATTTAGTGTGTTGTTCTGCTTAACAATTAGATTTTGAATTTAGTTCCATTTCAGGCTGTCTGAGTAGTGAAAATAATGACTAATATGCATTTTTTAGCCTAAATTAAGCTGCAAGCCCAGTAGATGAGAGAGATTATGTTGCCATGAAGACAGCATAGTCACAAGAAAAGTAGCAAGCTCAGAGAGAAACACAATGAAAAATATTCAAATCACTTAGAAAATAAAATTGTGTAATTTTTGCAACAATGCATTGAATGGGAAAATAAAAGCATTCAGGCTAAACGTGGAGTGGTAGGAAGAGGAAATCATAATGGTTAAGANCCATACTCAGAGTGGTCGTTCCTTTAGAAGACTGCCAGACTTCAGGAGACATTACATTTGTTACATTCTTCCGAATAAGTAACATTCCAAATAGATTAAACCCATTAAAATAATGGAGCATATCAGGAATGTNAAGTTATAAAATTGTCATTTTGGAAACAATTCAGTTGATTTACACTCATTTCATATACTCACACTACAATCCATTTATTTCACAGAGTATGTTTTGACCCACTGTGGGCCAGATCTAATATCAACAGAAGGAAGGTCTTTCCTTCAAGACTCTGGCCTTCTTGGATGTGCCCAAATATAAATACATATGCGTATGAGACAATGACACAGAAAATAGGCGTGGGACAAGGGAAATCTGTATTGAAAAGCTGTAATTCTGAAAAAGCTTGGGATTCGTGGTGGGTTGTTAGTTAAACATGAACTTTAACTGTTCAGCCAACAGTTGTTTTGTTTATGGAATCATGAATGAGGATAGAATAATAGAATCATTTGTCTTGGAAATGACTTTAAGGTCATTGAGCCCAAACATTGCCAGATATGGAAGCTATATGAGTATTTGGTGCTAGCACAAGCATTTCTTGATTACTGAGTCTTGTTCTGTTGTCTATAACTAAAGGAGAATTAAAAAAAATCAGTAGTGTTCCTAAAAAGCCATAAAAATTACTAATAATATGATTATATTCTGGATTATTGCAAGGTACTTCTACTGACTTTTAAATTGACCAAATAGTATGTGATCATATCAGGGCAGTACCAAGTCTGAGCTAATACACTTCCATTTCAGACTTGGTGACACATTGGCACCGTTATAGAGTTTTTGGATCAGCTGGGTGACCAAGCATGCTCCAGCATACACACCACAGAAATGTACAGTAGAACATACTGGCTAGTGACACATTCAAGATAATTCATTTGCTTGGTTTACCAAACATGTGACTGTGCCTTGAGCACAAAAAGTTGATAAATGATCTCTTCAGTAAGTAGACAAGAATATAAATAGAAGTCAAGATGAGGTATCTTTAAACTAGGAATGAGGTGAATACTTTGAACACCTTCAAATGCAGAACCAAGTATACAACTAGTAGTGAGGATAGTTACTCCTGGATTGTTATTAGACCTTTCTTCTGTGCTCTGGTTCTAATTTGCATCAATAAAAGACATGATTTTACAGTAATTCCTGCTGTCAAAATCATCAGCTTACAAAATGTACTGTCTGAACTCCAAACCTCTGCTAACTATTGAAGTGCTAAAGCAGCCTGAGCTCACATAGCAAGCTGGTCTTTCCTTGATTTAGTGTGTTGTTCTGCTTAACAATTAGATTTTGAATTTAGTTCCATTTCAGGCTGTCTGAGTAGTGAAAATAATGACTAATATGCATTTTTTAGCCTAAATTAAGCTGCAAGCACCAGTAGATGAGAGAGATTATGTTGCCATGAAGACAGCATAGTCACAAGAAAAGTAGCAAGCTCAGAGAGAAACACAATGAAAAATATTCAAATCACTTAGAAAATAAAATTGTGTAATTTTTGCAACAAT
>VWZD01010832.1:393538-412507 GCA_013396695.1 Sakesphorus luctuosus
TTTACCTTTGATTCAGGGAGACGGAATGATGAAAACACAAGATAACAAGCTGAGTACAGGTGACTGTTCAATAAGAGTTTGAAAGGTCAATACTCAGTATAAATTGCTCTGTGAAGGTACAGACATGTATTTTCATACCAGCTACATATCCAAGGTGTTTTTTGGTACCGGCTCTCATAGTTCAAACTCATTGTCTAATCAAGATCAAATTAAACTACAGTTCTGGAAATATTATGCCTTATTTTGTTCTTTCATAACAATATAAATTGAGGATCAGCAGATTCTCCCATTTCCAGATTATCCTTTTAGATACTTTTGAAGGCTGTCAACAACCTCGATGTCATTAGAATTAGGCAGAACCCATACTCAGAGTGGTCGTTCCTTTAGAAGACTGCCAGACTTCAGGAGACATTACATTTGTTACATTCTTCCGAATAAGTAACATTCCAAATAGATTAAACCCATTAACATAATGGAGCATATCAGGAATGTGCAATCTAATCCAATAGTTTACTATTACTGCAGCAGATGGCAGCTTGCCTAAAATTTTACATGTGATGTAGATTGGCCTATAGCACTTCAGCAGAAAACAGAATAAACTTGCTGTTTATTCTGCTGCCTTTTTCAACTGCAGACATTTATTCTACAAAACTTAAATCTTTTATGATTTATCAGAAGCATGACAAAATATTATATATTAAGAAGATTAACTTTTTAAACTAAAGATTATTTGCTTGAATGCTTAGCCACATTGGGCCCACTCTTAGCATATAGACAACAGTAATAACACTGTATGTCCCATAGCAACTTATACCCTCACTAAAACAAGACCTGCCCTGAAAAAGGTAATACAGGTAGTGTTTCATATCAATAAGGAATGAAAGGTATGTAATAGAATCGCTGTGGAGGAAACACCTTAAAGAATTCCAGTTATTCTCAGGTAATTAAATTTCCTTTCTCCGCACAAATACCTGCTTAAGGAGTCCAAATGCCCTTTTGCTTCTCTTCAACTTGCATAATAAGCCAAATTTAAAATAATAATGATGCTGAACATGCACCACAGCAGAATTTTATAAGCCTATTTTTTCCTGGAAAAACACAGGTATTTATGACCCTTCTTGTGCCTATTTAGCTTAGGAGGTTAATTTAATTGAGGTTTTTCTAGGTGCAAAAAAATTGCTTTTTAAAGCCCTTTCAAGGCATTTTCAGATCTTGTTCCATTTTATTTTACGTTGTGTAAAGACATTTCGTTCTCAAAGAATGTATAGTCTAAACTACCATAGTGTAGAGGGAAATGCAACATACCAATATTGTATTCGCTTAATTGCAAATTGTTGGTATAATCTGCAGAATTTTCAAGTTCTTTGTGTCACAATGTCATGACTATATATTTGAATAGTGACTGTAAGAATAAGTCATTGTTGGTGGGATTAAAACTTAGTGCTAAGTACTAAAATTTATCTAAAAATCCCCAATCACTTTGACTATTCTTTCTGTAAGTATATGAATTACATCATCTTCAAAATCATCCAACACCCCGCAATGTCTCAAGTACACACTTTCTTAAGATCTTGAAAGGCCCATATAGTTTGACAAACATTTAAAACATAATTAGCTTTAGCAAACTAACTTTAGATAACCATATTTTTAAAAAACATTTTGGCTACTGCATCTACATTTATTCATAAGCTGACAACTAGACAGATTCTTAACTCTGGCTGAGCTTCAAACCTTGTCTGCTTTTTCAAGAGGATGCTAGCTCTCTCTCTCAACAAATAAAAAGACTGTTTCTGGGAGGAGATGCATTTCCAGTTAAACACTCATTAAATTAAAAGGGTTTAATATTCACTGAAATAAAGAATCAGTTAACACATCCAATTCATGTTGTTTGAATGTTATTATTTGACTTCCTATAACTGTGCACAATTTCTTACTGGTATTTAAGGTGATCCCTATCAGATCTCATCTCTACTCCTAGTATTTAAAAACTAGGTCTAGAAAGGATCTCAGTGACTTATGAAGTTCACTCATCTGATCCACTAATATGTTTTTCTAAGAGCCATTTTCAGACGTTTTTATTGTCAAAGACTTCCTTAGTAGTCCAAGACAATCTATTTCAATGAGTCACAGCCCTCTCAGTCCTTAGACAATTGCTGAACCTGAATCTTCCTTCTTTAAACCTAAAGTTCTTACTTGTGCTGAACACTATAAACACCAAAAGCATTTTTCTGATGACTCTGAAGCAGTCTTATTAAGTGACCTTAGAGTATCTCACTTGAGTCTCATTTTCTCTAGACAGGAAAAAAAATCTCTTTAGTTAATTTTATATTTCTCCTTCTCTTTGGGCTATGTCATCAGTTTCACTGCTCTGTATTGCAGTTCTGCAATCTGTCTAATGGACAGTTATTTTTCCTGTGGTGTGACATGTGAAACAGTATTTTGGTAATGACTTATTTATGATGAATAGAAAAAAATGATTACAAATCCANGCATTAATTTTTGTTTTATATGCAATTTAAATGAAAATATTTTGATCTCATTCAAGGTGCAAAGGGTTCTGCTGATCTAGAGAGATGAGTCAGAAGTGACTCATCACCTGTTTTTTGGCAAGATATTTAGTACATGGACAAATCACAAGGTGAATTGTAGGAATAATTTGAAACACCATGGTCTCTCACTGTTGAAGGTTTAGTTGGTTTAATGCTACCTTTTTTTAGTTCCTTCTGAAACCTCACTGATAAACCAGAAGGCAGAAAGTTGTCACAAGATTTTTACTCTCTCTACTTAGATTTCACNTGAATAGAAAAAAATGATTACAAATCCATTTGCAAAGATAAATAGGAGGGCTTCTTCATTCACTTCTTTGATTGAGAAAAAGCTTAGTTAATATGAGTCAGATAACTTGGCAATACCACAGAGACTAATACATTCTAGTAGGATGAATGTCATGACGAAAGAAAGAGGGGCACACTAAGTTCATTTGAATGACTACATAGAGGAGCAAATGTTCACATCTAACTGGCACGGAGGTCAAAGCCTACAGTCCACTCCCCGTGTTCAGCAAGTAATATCAATGTTATCATCTGGATTTTTGGTATAATACTTTCATTTTAAGCTAAGCATTAATTTTTGTTTTATATGCAATTTAAATGAAAATATTTTGATCTCATTCAAGGTGCAAAGGGTTCTGCTGATTTAGAGAGATGAGTCAGAAGTGACTCATCACCTGTTTTTTGGCAAGATATTTAGTACATGGACAAATCACAAGGTGAATTGTAGGAATAATTTGAAACACCATGGTCTCTCACTGTTGAAGGTTTAGTTGGTTTAATGCTACCTTTTTTTAGTTCCTTCTGAAACCTCACTGATAAACCAGAAGGCAGAAAGTTGTCACAAGATTTTTACTCTCTCTACTTAGATTTCACAGACAGTAACATTCTGTCAGGTAACACAGCTTCTGTAGTAGAACCTATCACAGACACCAGTTGCTATCACCTGTGATCTCTTGAAGTTCAGAAATCAAAAGATGACTCACGAGCTACAAGTGCCAAAAGTAAACTTCTGGTCAAACATTTCTGGTCGTGTTGTGCCTTTTTTAAAGAGTATCTGTAGGGTCACATAGAAGCAAGTGTTAGTCACTCAAATACTTTAAGCATTCATTGTTCAATATTCTGACTGTATCCAATAGCATTTAAATTTGACTATTTCTGGACAGATGTTTCAATCAAATGAAAACAGTTTCTTCTTTATTGGAACCCTTTTCTACAGCTTAATGCTATTATTAACAAAACAAGCAATTGCTAATTACTTCATTTTTTGGAGGGTTTTAGAATATTGAAGATACTGGAATTGAGACTAACCAGAAAGATTATTTCAAGTCTAAGCCAGAAATGTCTTCAAGAAATGAGAGTAACAAATGGGCAGCAAAATCATTGAGATTATTCAGTTAAGAATTCTGTCTCTATTAGCTGGATTCATAAGGATGCAGGGGGTGTACACTATGCCAGGAGGGTCACTGCCAACTAGAAAGTCAAGTGCAATGGAATGCTTATCCCACAGCAGCTTAGTCTATCAACTCTCTTTCCTCTTTCTTCTGAAATATGTTATTCTTTCTCATTTAGCAGAGGGCAAATATACTGCCTTTGGCCCTATTAAATTAAGATCAGATAGGGAGCAGTCAACAGTTGTGTGCTTTTGCCAGTTTCATCTCTCAGCATCCACAGTATAATTTTTGTATCAAGTTAAAAGCTTACTTCAGAAGGAAAATTCTTCATTGCAAAAATGAAAGTAATTCATTACCTCATTTGCCTTAACATAGACATGAATGAAGCAGCACGTTGTTCAGAAATACTTCTGAAGAAAGCTGGAGGAAAAAAAAAAGCAAAATAAACTGTCTTGATCATACATTTGGTACCTCATTTAACCAATTTCATACACTTATTTTTTTCTCATCTAATCTCTGTTGGCCACGGAAAGATTAATTTTCTAAAACTTGCATCACAACTTAAGTTGTGAGAATTGTATCGTTGTTTCCATTGCAATTTTCATTTAATTTCTAAATATCCAAGTACTCTGACTTGCCAAAGATATCCTGTTTCCACACTATTTTGAATATGAACTGTCTTGAGACAATAGACAGTGTCTCCCATCTGAGTATCTCTTGTATATTTATATGCCTGTGTCATGCTTACATCTTCTTTCTAATTATCTCCTCTAAGCTAATTCCATCCTTTTACTCCAAAAGATGTCTCCCAGACTGGGATTCTTGATCTCACTCTCACCAGTGTATGAGACACTTCCAATTCTGCACCTCTCACAACTTCTTAACTGTTTTTTGGACAAAAGGGAAAGTTCCACCATGTGAATGTTAGTGCTACACAAAATCGCAGAACAGGTCAGGTTGAAAGGGACCTCAGTGGGTCATCTGGTCCAACCTCTCTGCTCTGGCAGGGTCATCCCAGAGCACAGGATTGAATCCAGATGGTTCTGGAATATCTCCAGTGAGAGAGACTCCACAACCTTTCTGGGCAATAACACACACTGGATTACCTCAAATTCTGTGTATGCTTTCAGAGGGTCCTGACGCCCAACCTCAACTACACCTAAGCAGAAGGAAGTACCAAAGCTAAAAGCAAAGTCTTGAATTCTACTAACTCCTTTTGCTGATTCACCTACCACTGGTTGTGGTTAAAACTGAATGCAAGTACAAAAAAAAATGGCTCTACGCACAAAGCAAATCTGCTCTTACACAAACTGTTAGTTTGAACTTACCTTATGTAATGTTACACAATTCCTTTCATTTTGAACCTTAGACTCACCGTTTAACTTTGTCATGGAGGCAGAACTCACAGGAAGAGGATCCAAGTAATTAATTCTTACTAGGTTAGTACATCCATAATATCCAGAGGTATCTCCAGGAGCAAAGGGAGAATTTTATCCTCATAGAAAACTTTGTAGTCTAGTTCTATACGCACTGTATGCATGGGAGCAAGTAATCTGACATACCTTGTACAAGAAAGCAATGAAGAGATGGGACACTCAGCTTAAACCTGAAAATATTATGCATAAAAGGTGTACCTGCTGCATCAGCATAAACTTCGGTGTGGGCTAATTTGGTCCATTTTTTGAAAGAAAAAGCAGTACTGCATTAGAAAGTACTTAAAGTGTGTTCTTTCTCATGTTTTTCATTGCTTCTTAACATCCCCTGACAGCTCTGAACTGAAGTGTGATCAGAAATTTCATTTGGTTGTAATTTCTCAGTGGGTTGCTACCAGAATAAGAGGCTATACCTCATATGGAGATACATTCTTTTTGACAATAGTTCAATCAACATTCAAACGACCCTCATTACCATTTTTGAAAAATTAAGACACCTTTAGTTACAGTTAAATCTTCTGCAAACGTGCCCTGAACCAACCCTTGCTGATGTTTGTACATTATTCCCCCCCTCCTCTTAGAGTAACAATTAGCCACATATTGAACATATATAAATAACAAACATTTTAAGGTGGATTTTAAATACATTCATAATTAAAAATATCTTTAAATCAAGCTATTGTAACCTGAAAATACCTAACTAGAAATACATACCTGCATTACAGTTCATTAAACACTGAGGTTTGCTACTTGGTACTGAATTTTAAAATTCCTTCAGTATTCCTAAAGAGTTTAAGCGAAACATGAGATAAGTTGTTGGGAAAATTGTCACCAGCTATAAATGCTGCCAATGTTTTAGTAAAAGATAGAATATTATGTTTACCTTCTTATTTTTTCATTATTATTTTAATAATATTTTTAAAGGGAAATTAAAAATGGAAACCTATCATGTAAAATAATAGAACAGTAACTTAAACTAAATTGTATCATGTTTTCAGATAAAGCAAAATGATATTTTATATATACAAGTACACAGGCTAAACACAAAATGCTGAGAATACAGTATACTGCAAGAAGTAGAGTTTCTGTAGTCTTCATATGATCTCTTAGGAAAATATATGACCAAGAAATGTAAAATACAAGTGTATGATTAATAAGTGCCAGTTTCAATAGTACAATATTTTATTAATGACAGAAATATCTGCTTTTAACACTGCTCACGTTACCAAAAAAATGCAGTGATAGTAAAAATGGCAGCAAAGAGGGATTTGGCACTAAAGATATGAAATAGCAAAACCACATTTCAATGGTCTTTTTTAAGTGGCTCAACAAAAAGCTTATTAGTAAAAATGTGAAAAACCCCTTTCATTTATTTAAACTGGCCAATAAAAGAGGAGGAAAAAAATTGTGTCAAATAGTGTAATACTCAAGTTTATCTTAGAAATGTTACCTTTTTTGCAAGTCAGCTGATGTAAAGACAAATATGCTAAGATACATTTAGCAATTGCACATGTGTGCATGTGGTTTTTATTGATTTCAACTACACAGCATATAGATGTTGAATTCTAAAAGGAGCACTTTTAAAACTAGTTGTATTTGTGGGTTGCTTACTCACTTGTGGCCTAATTTATGCCTTCTTTTGTTTGTTTGTTTTCAAATTAGACCTACAACGCTAGTGTTCCTAAAAATACATTTGTGTGGAATGTCTAAATTTCTTATTTTAAAACATAACAACCTAAAATTTAATACAGTACAGTGATGTTTATCTTACTATTAGGCTTTACACAAAGTTTTCATCTTCTGGTTTCCATATGTATATTTCAGGATATACATCAAACTTGAAGGTGATATAAGCTGTGTCTGTGACGGAGCAAAAGACGTGAGGCAAATTAAAATAGCCATTTTGAAACAATAGTTCATGTCTTTTTTAAAAAAAAAACCTCTTTAATTCACCTAAAGTTTTACATACAAAGAATAAATGAGATACGATCTTATTTCCTTAGACTTTAATATTGGAAATTGGTGCAAGATAAAAATCTATGATGTGGTTGACTTGTTTTTAAACCTGAACCTGAGGAAGGGCAGGAAGTATAACACGACTTATGTCTAAAAGAATAAAATTCCTTCATAATTTAAGTAGAGGAACAGGCTTTTAATGTTCTACCACAAAACAGCAAGGCAACAGATGATAATAGCCTTGTATTCAACGAATTATCATGAGCATCCACTGCAAACCTGAATATTTTCTGCAAAAATAAAACATCAGATTCTGCACAATAATAAAAAGCATCAGAAATAGATGCACCTGGATTTTCTTCTCTTATTTAAACCACAAATATCAGAATTCAGCATTTATATCACAGTCCTCGAACAGTTGCCCTGAGATGACTACATTAAGCACACTACTGCACTAAGTAGACACCCCACAACAGGCTTGCACTGCAACAGTAACATAGTTTTCATTAGGCACAGACTTTTTCTCATTCATGTTCAAAACCAACATGAAATAAGCAACTCAAGACAATGTTAGGATTCATCCTGCGTTTCCTGGTTAGCAAAAAGTTCTTGCCACTTTGGTAATTGAAGTCACAATGTTTTTTTAAAAACTGCAGGTATCTCAGGGAAAAGAAGAGTTCCATATTCAGCAAGGCAGCATTATATCAGGATATTTTACACCAACTAAGGCATAAAGAACTTTGCATCAGGGTATACAATATTCAATCTCTGAATAAAGTTTCATATTCTGTGTGGTGAAAGTGCATAGGATTGGGATTCCACCAGAGTAAAAAGAATCCTCTCACAGTATTAAGGCCTTTCAATTTTACATGAACTGTGTCAGGCAAGAGTCAGCACAGTGGAAAAACATAGGCTATCATCATATTGGACACCACTGAAGTTTTCTTAGCATGTCTTGTCTTCTAGTTGTCGTTCATCATCTTCATCAGCTTCCTCAATAACCTGAATTTCATCTGCTTGAGGTAAAGACGAGATTTCAGTCAGCAGTTTAGCTCCTTCAGTTTTATTTTTTTCTTCCTCTTCAATCATTTTCTTCCATATTTTATGATTTTCACTGAGATGATGTATTAGCTGGCAAAATATTCGTCTACCTTTTTTTCTTTGAGCTTCTGTAAAATTATAAGCATATTTGATTGACATTCAAAGTAATTGTATTTTACGCATACAAAACCAAAGGCACATTGCAGGAGAGATGTGAATTTGAACAAGACACATGAATGCTTATTTTGAATATTTAAATAGTGGCATGGCAAAGGACATCAATGAGTTTCTGTCTCAAATTGCAAATCTGCTGGTAGTAGAAAAAAATTTATTAAAAGATTAAAATTTATGAAGCAGCATAACAGCAAAATCTACAAAATTTGTACTACACAATTTCAACTGTCATTGCTATATGTGAACCTATTAAATGACAACTATGCACCAACTGAAATACAGAAACTTACTTAAAATAAGATCATCTTCCATTTCTTCATTATCACTCTCTAACTGTGTACCATCATCATCTTCAGTACTTGCTGCATCCTCCTCCTCTTCATCAACCCACTGCCCTGGAAGCAACCCAGCTGCATTGTAGGAATTACAAAGGGGACCAACTATGTGAGTGATGAAAGATTCTTGCAGTTTAGCAAGCTGTGGAGAAGAACGATCCATGAAGGGGCTTATAGGTAATCCAAGACTTGCTTCCTCATCACCCTGAAAGAGAAATGAAAAAATATATCAGAATTTCTCACAAAATTAACTTTAAATTTTTATTTTAAAAATTACTTTTAAGGAACCAAGTAACCACAGTCTACAGTTTTCTCATAAGGGGAAGAGGAGGGGCAGGCATTGATCTCTTCTATGTGATGACCAGTGACAGGACCTGAGGGAATGGCCTGAAGCTGTGCCAGGGGAGGTTTAGGTTGGATATTAGGGAGAGGTTCTTCACCCTGAGGGTGGTTGGACATTGAACAGGCTCCCCAGGGAAGTGGTCACAGCACCAAGCCTGACAGAGTTCAAGTGTTTGGGCAACACTCTTGGGCACATCATGTGACTCTTGCGGATGGTCCTGTGCAGGGCGAGGAGCTGGACTTTGATGATCCTTGTGGTCCCTTCCAACTCAGCATATTCTATGATTCCACGAACCATCACATGGACTGTATCTTTTTACTGGAATCAATAACAATGCAGACTAAATGAATGAAAATTAATTAGTCCAATTTAATTTAAAAACATATTATGGCTCAGACTTGCATAGTCCATAATCCTTCTTTCAGCTTTGCTGTCAGATACCCTTGTGCCTGGGTGGAGACCTAGTTCTACTGAAGCTGCTATTCCTCTGCATTTATAGGATGGCTTTTTCCCATTGTATAAAATGTAGAAGAAAAAAAATCAAGCAGTTGTTCATAGGCAATTTGAGTTATAATCAATCATCTCAGCACTTCCATGGACCTGATAGTCTCAGAAGAAAAAGTTTTTCCCTAAAGGAGCAACTTAGAATACTTCAGTCTTACAGTAATTGTCAGCACTTCAGATTTTTATTGCTACTGCTTAAATCTCCGAAGGAATTTTATTGTTTTCTTTTATCTTCCTAGTTTGAAAAAATGTTTCAGTCCTGGGTTGTTGCCTCATAAATAGTTAACTCCTCAGGAAGATGACTACAGAAAAATAACAGAGAATATAGAGCATATTTTAGGAAGCTTGTAGAAGATGCTAATATAAAAATAGGCAACAAATTTTCAGACTTTTCCCACTTAATCTTGATAGGATTATTTATCAAAGTCCCATTGTAAAAATCTTATTTACATTTTAATACTGTTAGTTACTAATGTATATTCTTAATTTTTCATTTGCAAAGTTTTGAAATATCTTCTATCTTTGCACTTAGAGTTAGCCGAATATACATTTCCAGTCTTGTGGTTTTGTATATATCCTTTGGCCTGGAAACATATCTGTGAACATAACTTCCACAGTGGAAGAAGTTATCTTGGTTTATCAGCATCATTTTAAGAAAAGAACCCCTCCCCTCCAAAAAAACCCTAACATCTGAAAAATGGACAACATTGGCTGGAAACTTTTGAAACACAATTAATAGAAACAAAAAGATCATGTTTGTAAGCTATCTGTGAAAATAAAATTTTCAACATTCAAAATGAGAAGGTGAAAATATTTAACCTGAAGATTTAACACAAGGAATTATGTTTAATTTAGTTAAACCATCTAAATCTCATCATCTGCCCATCATTAAAAAAAGAGTAAATTACCCTTTCCATACCCACCTGTTCATAAAATTCATTAACAATGCCTTCTGTCCACTTCAGATGCAGCTCTCTATCTTTGGCTGGGCCATTAATATCTGCCAGTTTGATACATATTTGACAGGCCAGCAGGCGATCGTTTTCATTGCTCCATTCTATACCATTACTGTTGATGTCGTTGACCTGGATTAAGTACATATATTTTAAAAAAATTAACTGAAAACTATTCATCAATGGGCTTGATTTCATTTTGTTTCAGGCTTTGTACAACTTTTTGCAGTAATTTTTCTATATCACCTTTTTTCATACAGTAAAAGGAAAAAGAAAGTTTGGTTTTTACCTCTCAGCAGAAGGAACTGTGAGATATGATCAAGGTCTTGTGTGAGTCCCTGTGTTACACCTGCTAGGTTTATTAGGCAATCTACAAACAATCTACAATTGATTTGTAAAAAATAAATACTCTATTTGCATTTTAATAACTCAAATTCAAATACTATAAAACTTAAAGGCAAGTTATTAAAACTAACAACTACTGAGAAGCAATGATAACATCAGTATATAATGACCACATCAATACAGACACTAAAATGTAACAAACCTTGGCATTAAATTCTGCAAGGAAATCAAAATGCTTCTTGAGATCTGTGGCAAGGATTGCTTCAATGACTAAGAAACGAAAACGCTTGAATTCTACATGATCAAGATTTGATAAAAAGTTGTATTCTGGTCGTGATAAGAAGAGATTCCAGGCAGAAGCAGCATGGTGGTTTTCTAAGACTGATCTGTCATTGTAGAGAACAGCCTACAGAAAAAAAACCCAAACAAACCAAAAAAAACCCAATAAAACAAAACATAACAGAGAATCATAGACAATAGAGTCAAGGTTTAAAATTATAATTAAATATTCTGAAGTTTAAGGGCTAGTTAGAAACAAGTGTTAGGAAACAACAGGAAAAAAATTTGAAAATTATGTTTTACATTCTAATTTTGGGGTTAAAGTGACACAAAAAAGGGCAGACGAGGGGAAAAAACCCCAAACCTAACAACTAGCAAACAAACAGAAAAAGAACTCCAAAGCGTGTAAGAACTGTTGTTAATGGGAAATGATGTCACTAGTTTTCAAAATGCTACTTTTAATACTGATGCATATATTTTAACTGCAAATGAGTTAACTAAAATACTAAAACAGTATTGTATTTTACTCACAACTTCCACATAAAGATCTTTGAAAATAATTGAATATAAATTAGATAGAACCTAAAAAAAGTCCTTGAAAAACTGCAAAAAGCATGAACAAAATGAATGTTTGTATCTTTGAAAACTGGAGATGAATGTCTATGTTGTTTTTGTTCTTCCTTGTGTCCTGTTTGAAGCAGAAATACTTAATTGCCAACATCCTGAACTATTTTTGCAATAAGGAATTGTTGAAAACTTACTGAAAATTTAATTTTGAAGTCTTTATCTCCTGACAAGTCATATCGGTTTCTGATTTACTGTTGTTGATATTGTAGTTACTATTATTTAAGTTTCTTGTCTCTAACTTATTAAGAAACACCCAAAGAGCCATGATAAATATTCTTCCCCAGGCAATATTCCACCCTTAAGGTAAATATATTTCACCATGCAACTTAGGCATCTTTTCCTTCCAATTCTTTTCTGCCTTAGCTTTATTTTCTATCTGCTATTTCATTCAGCTTTACTCTCCTTTACCGCTTGTTTTTGCCTTTTAGACCCTGAAGCGCGTAGCATTTTCTTTCTTTATACTCTCTCTTCTAACAATTAAGCTAAATATGGGAGATAAAACCAAAGATGCCTTGCTGATTCTTATTACTTACCCCCTCTTAAAGATAGCAGCAATTTACCATATAGGACTAATTTGAAACGCAGAGATCACAGAATCATAGAGTGCCGTGGGTTGGAAAGGGACCTCAAAGATCCCCTAGTTCCAACCCCCCTGCCATGGGCAGGAATGCCTTCCACGAGACCAGGTTGCTCAGAGCTCCTTCCAGCCTGGCCTTGAACACTGCCAGGGATTGGGCAGCCACAGCTCTTCTGGGCAACCTGTTCCAGAGGCTCACCATCCTCACAGTAATGAATTTCCTCCTAGTATCTAATTTACACCTAGTCTCAATTTGAAGCTATTCCCTCTTGTCCTGTCACTAAGGGCTCTTGTGAATAGTCCTTCTCCATCTTTCTTGTAGGCCCATTCAGTTACTGGAAGGCCACAAATGGGTCACTCAGGAGCCTTCTCTTCTCCAGGCTGAACAATCCCAATTCTCTTATTAGGTGATGCAGTAAACTGGACTTTCAGAGGAAGCTGTGTTTTTACAGTAATTGCAGATACTACCAGATTTCAAAGGATTCACAACATGTAAGATATCCATGAATTAGCTGCTTAGACAGTCATAGGGCCAGCTCTCTATGAAATAATCGTCTACTTTAACTTACATTGATTTATGATGTTATTTTCAATTTTGTAAATTGAAGATTGGTTTCACACACACGCACAGCCAATATGTACAAAACACATAAGAGTTTTTCAGAGAGGAAATATTACACAAGTACAGTTCAAAATAATTCCTCCATTTCTTAAATTGGGGAAATGATCCTAAACAGTAGGGATATAGAAGAGAAAAATTTTCTTTATTCTGATTTCAAAGACAGACAAATAATTTCCTGGTTCAAGGATTTCTTACCTGAGGTGCATTTGTGGCCACTAGAAAAGCGTTTGTACGGCCAGGATGATCATAATCATGCATGGCAGCTGCTACATATAAAGCCATCAATTCCAAAGCAGGTATGTTTGATGCCAGACAACCATAACTGTCATCAAGAATAGAACAACTTTTTGAAGAAATATAACTGACTTGAGCAGGGGTGATACCACTGGCTTCATCTAAAAAAATTGAATGTACAAAAATAAAATACTTTTTAGAACAGTATTTCATTTGTAATGCACTTTAAATGACTCAGCCTGACACTGTTGTGAACATAGTACGGTTATGTTGCAATTATGAAGCTGAATAATTGGCAGACAAAGACTTATACTTTCAAAAAGAAAAAGTCATACTGTTGTTTATAGATAAACCAACAGTTTCGAAGAAAAGTTGAAATGCCATTGAGTTGCAAATTCATCAAGGAGAGATTTGCTTTGGTCCTCAAAACTGTGCAGTGCCTTAGAAGTCATGAGAGGAAGCCACTGTTTTTTCAGTTACGCTTGTGCTGCAGAAAAAGTTGGTTCAGAGGAATGTTCCAGCAAGCACAGAAAAACAAGGGACACTGGTCATTTAGGCCATGTCTCTTGGTTACACTAGAGTTGTCATCTAGATTAGAAAGCAACCATAACAATCCAAGTTTTTCCTTATTAAAATGCACTTGTAGGTATTTGTTCCATGGAAAAAAATGAAGGGAAGGGGTAAAAACTAGCAAAGAGTATACAGATCTTGGAAAATCCACATGGATACCAATGACTACACATTACTGTTAGGGTCACTTTTTTGCCTACCTCTTATGGTCATGCTTTTAAAGACCTCCACCTTTCAAGTAGAGCTGAAATTTCATTGCCTTCTTAAAATGACAGCACTAACAAAGCATTCTATAATTTGTCTCCAACCAAGAAAAGATCAGTCAGCATCTCCCTTAGCATTCCTATAATTTGCCCATTTCTCAGACTTGTAAACCTCTAGGAAAAGCTAGGGAGGCAGTGGGAAGTACTGAAAAAGGAACTAACAGCACTGTTAGAAATACTTGCATGATGAGATTCACAGTTTTATTCTTTCTTTCCCATTTACAAAATCGCTCCTTAAAAACAAACAAACAAAAAAACCCCAAACAAAACAAATCATCCTAATAGCACTTATTTCATCAGTGCATAATTAAAAAAGGAACATTTTTGCAATAAAAGAATGAACAAGAATTAAAAAGAAAAATCTAGTAACATTTATACTGGAAGAGTTTCAAAGCAATAAGACTGTAATTTCTTACTCTAATTTTACTTTTTTTTTTTTGTAAAGGAGAAAAAAAGGATTTTTGTCATTTTTTTTCTTCCAGTCAAGTCTCCAGTCTCAACACAGTTAACGGTTAGAAAAAGAAAAGGCAGTAGGATGCCATATCGGTGGATATGGACAAATAGGGGAAAAACAGAAAAGTGACTGTAGATGGGCTAATAAGAAAGAAATTCTGTGCAGTTCACAATTTACTTCTTAAAATTCCAGCCCTTTAACTGCCATGGCCTGCATCTTGTCTCTTTTTACTACATATATAAAGCAGAGTTCTTAGAGAGTGCTTGATTTCCCCATTTCATTTTTCTGAAATACAAACCATTTAGTATGAAAGTCTATGTTTTACACTAATTATATTCTGCTTACAGGATACGTTTTAGTAAAAACTACAAATATATATTTAAAAGTTAGTTCTATGAAGACAGAGACAACACAGAAGCAAAGTTCATTGGAAGTAACTTCACAAAAGATTGGAATTTGGAGTCTTTATTTTTCTTTCAGGGATGCTGTTACGCAGTTATTGTTAGGGTGGCCACGGTAATGCCTGAAAGTCTGCATGTGGTAGCCAATACAGAATTAAAAGCCACTCATTTTTACAATAATGCCACTAAGGAGAACTTCAATTAAGTTAAATACTTCAGTATTTTTTCTTTGGTCTATTCAACTTCCCAATAAAGTTAAGAAGTATTAGTCTAATGTATTGCAAATGCTAAAAATACCCTTACTGTGGCAGAATACAGAGGTTTCATTCAGCATAGAAAATTTATTTAAGTTAACCAGTACTCATCTAATAACTTTTCTAAAAGTCAGCTGCATGGTATTTCTGAATGGTGTGTGCTAACTTTGTGATGTTTCTACTGCCTTATATTAAAGTACAAAAAAAAATAATTGAGCTATAAGAATAATTAGATATTTTCTTCCAGAGAATTTGGTTTACCTATTGTAGTTGCATTAAAACATTCTCCAGCAAAACAGAAAAGCAACCCATGTGAATACATACCCATGTCACTTTCCATTATATGCTCATTATGAATTTGCTGAAATCCAGGAATGGGCCGTGTTGTCAGATACCACACTGCATGGAGAACATCCGTGGCATGGATACGGTTGTGATCTGAAATTTATCAAGATACAATAAAAACGTTAGCTGAAATATAATCAAAAGGAAGAAAAAAAAAATGTTATGTGCCAAATGTATTGTTAAGTGAGATTTTGATTAAATATAAAGGAAAATCTGACTTTAAATTTTCAGTAGAGGCCATATGTATTACTGAACATTTTTAGAAAGGAAGTTAGATAAACATCAAACACTGTCTATGCACACTTCCTCCTACCTGAGAGCCAAGAAGGGATTAGGTAGCCTTTTAAATCAATGATGGTAAACCACTAGAATGGCTTGCAATCTGATACCTTCAAGCACCTAGGTTGGACAAACATCTGTGGCATGGGGGAGCAGGGGTTGTGCAGGGGAATTGCGTTTTTTGCTTTGTTTTCCAATAAATTTGGCTGTCCTACTCAGCAAGATGAATAATTACCATCAAAATTCTCTATTTTCTTATTATTTTATGAAGGAACTAACCCAAATTTCTGTTAAATCAACAAATATTCTCCCAGTAACTTCAGTATCTTTGATTCAACTACTCAGTCAGAATCTTTAAGATTATTTTCAACACACATATTAACAAATTCAGTTTCAGAGTCCACCCATTTTCCCCTGCAATTCATGAAATCAGTTCTAAATTCTGTCAAGTTCTAAATTCTGTCACGTGTATTTATTAAAAACATCCTAAGCTCAGACATTGCCTGCTTCTGTATTAAACCCCAAACAAATACACACACTAAGGAATACCCACACTAATATACACAAAACCCCCAGGTAATTGGATGGTACTTACAAGGAATATCTCTGTAGCCATTTTCTAGTGCACGGAAGTAATTAATGAATTCTTGAGTTGGAATTTTGAAAATTTCAAACAAACCAGTGTCTTGAAACAAGGTATAAGTAACCTAAATAAGTATTAAAATTAATTTTAGTCTCAAAAGCACACCTACACATATTCTGCTTTTTCAGCTTTAAAAATATTCATGTTTTTAAAATTTTACTTGTTGACAGACATGGAAATTACTGAAATTCCACTAAAGATTATCAGAATGCTGTTGTCTTAGAGATTTATTGAATAATTTTTTAACACAAAAATATGGATTTTTATCAACCTCTCAATGCAGAATAATAAAAAGCTTTTATTTCCTTACTGATACAGATTATTTTCATAATATTCCTCAAATTTTTTTGTAAGTTAAATACCTCATTAGTGATCTAAAACAAAGAAATCTATATTCTGACCTATTATTCAAAAATTCAAATCACCTAACTATAGCAGCAGAATTATTGCTATGAAAAAAAAATAAAAAATTTAAAAAAATAAAAGAACAACACACAGGCCTCAACATTGTGCTTGTTTTTTAGATTTTTGGGTGTTTTAACAAAGCTAGTTAGTAAAGGAAAATTATTTCAAAAATGTACTCAGAACACCCATATATGAATATAAACCATGGATAATTGCTTATGTGTAGAACTCAGTGACCTTTAAAACCTAATCTCCCCACAAGACTGCAAATATCAAGAAAACTTTTTAAAACAAGTCACTGCTCTTAATTTTTGTAACTTTTTCCCGGGATATACAAAAGAAACAAGAAATTCTGAAGTGTGGGAGGTGCTCAGAGGAACAGGAGAGCAAAATGAGGGGACATCACTCCTTCCACCTGTTCCAGCCATTCCACTTTCACGTATGCAATCTGAGAACCTTACAACTGACAACAGTAAAATACAGTTTTTAGTTGGCTGTTAAGTAAGACTCGTCTCAGGTGTTTGCAGCACAACAGCCTAAAGGACTGGGGTGGGAGGGGGAGGAGGAGAAGTCACACACACACACACACACACACACACACACACAAACACACACACACACACACACACAAACACACACACACACACACAATATCGGGAAGAAGTGATAGAGAAATTCAGGTAGAGTTAAGTTAAAGCTTGTACACTAAAGTACTTGCAGGTTTGAATTATCCCCTAGACTGCACACAAATGAAGTGCAAGTCAACGTAGTACTAGTACCCTGCAGTAAAAACACCACTCAAAAGTGGATTGTGGCATTCTAGTCTGTACCTCAACACTTGTCACTAGCTCAGGTGACAAAAGACCTGAAAACATTTGATCAAACAAAACTAATTGAAGATTTAAAATAATGCCCCAAATATTGTGCATTATAAATGAAATGACAGTGTCTAATGACAAAAATGAAATTATCTCCATTGTTTTTTCCTGACTTCAGGCATAGGCCTGTTGTTCCAACTGCACCAAAGTGCTTTTAAACTTGTCTCTTTCCTTCCAGCTGCTTACTCCTAACACTGATCCTGAATAAAAAGTAACATGCATTCTACTCCAGGGTGGAAAACTAAGATACTGGCAATAGAAATATTTTGTGCGCAGACCAGAAGCAAATACAGTTCTACCATAGCTCCATGATTGCTAAATCCACTATAAAGAAAGAAAGAGAAGATTTCAGATGTCACGGATGAATGGGAAAATGTGGGCAAGAGCAAAGAGGACCATATTTTTGTAACTGCCAGTAGAGTGGCTTCAGCACAACATGAAACTGCACAAAGAGCTTAGTAATAAGTCAGAAAGAGATAAAAGAAATACTACATGCAGAAAGCAGCATGGAAAAAAATCCCATTGTTTTTAGGATCAAGAGGTAAAAGACTGCCTAAAAGATCACTTCTCTCCCCCCACAGGTGTAGCGCTGGCAGAAATATTTTACTGAAATAAAGAAAAAAGAAATGGTTGACAAACAAGGTAGTAATTCTGAAAGCAGGAGACAATTTTTCACAGGAAATGGCATATTACGACAAAACCTCAGTCAGTGTGAGTCTAACCTATTTTTACATTGAGAATAAAATTCAGAAAATTTGGAGCAACTTGTCTATCAATAAATCACTTTCTATGGTTTACAATGAGACAGAGTATGTGAAAAATCATATTTGTACTTTTCAACATAGCATTCATACATATGTTTACTGCAAAACTTCTCCATGGTTTAAATAAAATGTGTAAGCACAACAGCTTTAGATACCTTCCCTCCTATAATAAAAGACAACAAACCTGACTAAGGATCCTTCCCGACTGATCTCCCATTTCTTTTACAAGGTCAAAAATTTGGAAATTCCAATTGTTCATCTTCTCCATTAGTGAATCATGGTCTAATAGCATTGTTTCTGTGTAACTCTGCTCCACCTGTATGAGATTAAGATACTTCAACATCCTT
>VWZD01010832.1:412531-456348 GCA_013396695.1 Sakesphorus luctuosus
ACTTCAACATCCTTAAAATAACAATGAAAACTAATTTATCAGTTGAGTTGGCAAAAAAAAGCCATGAAAATGATAAAACCTTAGTGAACTTATTGAACGGTGCTGTAACTATGGCCATGATAAAATCATGAATCAATGATACCAATAGCACAGTTAAGGGCTTGACTTTTCCAATTTTGGGGCAGCAGTTTCTAGGGCTTTCTGACATGATGCTAAATTTTCCTTTTTTTTTTTTTTTAAAAATACAATGGGTTAATAAAACAAAGCAAAAATATGCATAGGCTAACCAGGTATTTACTGAGCTCTAACAATTAATTAATTGAACAAGTTTTAAAAATCTGATGTATAAACCCAAATGTTACTAAAGATCAAACCACTTGTCCCCCTGCATGGCCAATCAACTGCGTTGTATGGAGATTCACCTGTAAGTCTCACTGGAACTGCTGCATCTTTCATAAACTTCCAAGAGAAAATACTAGCTGATCATTGTTTGAGCATACTCTCAACATTAAATCTATACAAATCAATTTTGATCAATAAAAACCTCATACAATCACCAGCTTCTTGTCATTTGCTAGTGAAATTTATGCCAGCTAGAAATAAACAGTTGTTAAATAAAAATTTGAATTCCTGCACCATTTTCCCTTAGAAATTACAGTTTTAGCAATGCAAAGACCTCTTCACAGCAAGTTAAAAATTATAAACAAATGCTGCACTGATAAGTTATTGCAAGCTTTTTTTGAAATTACATGCTTACAAGCAGACTATTTTGTGTTTGATCGATCGTTTCCTTCCTTTCATCTTTTCTCTTCTCTATATGGTGGAAAGATTCTTTTGAAACATTAGCACTTCCAATTTCACCTTAAAGAAAACACATAAATACTGTATCAATAATTTATTTCTAAATTACTACTATCTAATAATTTTTAATTGATCATATAGATTCTTCACAGAAATATAAGTAACAGCTTGTTTCTAAACAATTGTACTTAAGAATTATACAACAAAAAAATTGTAAAAGACAAAATTTATTAGACAAAATGTATCTGAATATTGAGAAAAGCTAAAAGTGTAACTTTTATTTGCAAAAAATGGTTCAGTGATTAGGTTAGCTGAGTTGCTAGAGAATTTGTTTGATATATGGAGTACAGGACTACAAAAGGTATGAGTGGATGCCTGACTTAAATTCCTTACTATGAAGCAGACAATATTTTATATTTTCACTATTCTACATCATAAAATAAAATATATACATATAAGTTAAAGTATAGGAAAAAATTATGTTGATAATTTTAATTTAACTGGCCTAAAAAAAACCCCGAACAAGCAGCAAGTTGATATCAAATATTTGTTTATTTTGAAATCCCACCTGATTTTCTGTCTCTGTAGTTTGCAGATTCTGGTTCTGGTGTTGGAAGAGGCTTGAGTATCTGACGCCCACAGCTTACAGAATACATGAAAAATATTTACAATTCAGTAATTTTCTTCTTTTGCTACTGCTGTCTTCTACTGAAAAATATCTGCAGATTACTTTTCTTAAAAATGTATTTGAAGGTTCCTCCAACAAGTGACCTTAGTATTTTCTCCTAAATCTGGCACACAAAGATTTAGTCTGTGCTTAGAAAATAATCAAACACCACCACCCCTGGACTCACGTCCATGCATTAATAAAGTAGAGAAAACATTCAGAAATACAGAATTCAATTCCCAAGTAAGTCCTCCTTTTCTAAAAATCCATCGAATACTGTTAGTCTGTGATAACAGTTACTGTGAGGGATGGGCCATTTCAAGTCAATGACATACATACAGCATTCTTTAGTCTCCTGGCATAATAGTACATATTATTACGAGATCATATGACCTTTCTTCAATCCTAGTATGTGCATAGGTCTTGCTGTATGTTTTAACTGTATTCTTTTCAACACATATGAAGTTACTTAATATGTAACAGAGTTTACAGTACCTGCTACACATATAACCTACAGGTGTTTTATCTTGCTGCTGAAAATCTGGAGAGCTAGATGTGTATCCTGGAGGTTTGTGTATGTTAATGCTTGGTTTTGTAAGGAAATCAGCAGTATCAGGAAATTCTACAGGTGACCAGTTGCTGAAAGCCCCACTGGAGGCAGTTCCATGACTAGGTGAACCCACAGGACTCAGGCCAGGAGAAGCACCTTCCAAAACAAACATTATATAGGGTTCAGGACACAATAAAAACATTGCTGTTTACAAAGACTAGATTTAAACAAAAACATGCTGATGTTATTTTAGTACTAAGTTTACATGAAATAAAAACCAGTTGTAACACATGATGTACTAACTACTATTTTGCTGCTGTGTCACTGAGCTATCTAAATTGCATGATCTTACCTGCTCGTCTGGGGACTATATGATGAGTCAACGTCATAGAAGATGACCTTTGCTTTGGTATTGTCAGCAAGCTTGCACCAAAAGACCCATTTGAATGAGATCCTTGGCTGAAAGAAAACAGTAAATTTTTTTTTCTTTCCTAGTTTGTCTTCCATTTTTATTAAATAAAATGCTTTTAAAATAGCTATACTGCCTACTACCATTCAAGAAAGAGTATTAGAAAGAACAGCTAGACAATATATGTCAAATATATGGAATAAAAATTACTGAGTACAAGCAACCTAAAACTTGATACAGCCTTAAAATGACACAATAAATAGACCAAGTGCAATAGGTTTTACTTCTAGCATACTACTTTTCTCAAACATTTTAACAAAGCAGGTTATTTTGCAGCAGATATCAGAATATTTAAAGGATTGATCACTTTGAAAATATCATCAAAACCTTATGCAGCCTCAGTGATTTTCGAATTAATTTTAAATATTTATTTAATTATATTATTTATTACAAACTTAAAATTAAAGCTGTTTTTGACATCAAGTCAGATTGTGCTTCAGTAGCCAAATCATTCAACTCAGTTGTTAAATTCTGCCATCTGCTGTTGTAGACATGAAATTTCACTCCAAAATGCAAATTAGATCTTTAGTAAAAAAAATCTAATAGGCAATTAAAAGTAACTGTGTATGTGTACTTCAAAGTGCAAATAGTTAATATAAAACTAATCATTTCACTTCAATGGGCAAAATCAGTATTTACCGGAGCAGATTAAATCTTGCTTAATCAGATTGCAAACAAAAGTCAAATATACAAATAATACTTGATCTCTCATCATGTAAATATATGAATACAAAAAATGACTTAAACACAGATTTATTTCTGTGTATATCCAGATACTGGAGAGGGTCCAGTGGAGGGCCAGTGGATGATGTAGGGTCTGGAACACCTCTCTTATGGGGAGAAACCAGGGGAGCTGGGCCTGTTAAGTCTAAAGAAGCGAATACTGAGAAGGGATCTCACCAACCGATATTAATATCACAAAGAGGTGCCAAGAGGACGGTGCCAGACTCTTTTCAGTGGTACCCAGCAACAGGACAAAGAGCAATGGCCATAAACTAAAACACAAGAAGCTACAGCTCAACGTGAAGAAAAATTTCTTTACACCAAGGGTGTCAGAGCACTGGAACAGGGTGTCCAGGGAGTTTGTGGAACCTCTCTCTTTGGAGACATTCAAAACCCACTTGGATGTGTTCCTGTGTCACCTGCTCTGGGTGACCCTGCCTTGGCAAGGCGATTGAACTGGATAATTTCTAGAGGTCCCTTCCAACCTTAACAGTTCCATGATTTTTTGAAGTCTGATGCTTGGCATGTTAGTCAGATTTCAAAAATGTTGGATTGACAACTAAGACAGATTGATCTTTTCATTATTTGTATATTGTTTAGCTATCACAGCTCACATGTATTACTTTAAAGTACATAAAAGTGCTGCAAGAATATTTAGCGTAGGAAGACTACATATTAGGCAAGGTCAGTTTATCTTGAGCTAGTGTTTGAATGAGAAACCAAATCAAGAATTTGCATACAAATGAAACAGCAGCTCTCAAGAATTGCTTTTGAACACAGTCTGGATGGGGTGGAAAAAAATTCTGAAATATTAAATCAAATTTTGTAGGAATACTGATTTATTGTACCACTATGTAATGTCTTTTTCAATTCAGCAAGAATTAGTTGAAAGCACTCAGCAGTTATTTTTCTGACAATTTAAGTATCTGAATCAATGGCACAAAGTGCTCAAGGAATGTAGGAATGAAAGACTGCCTCTCGGCAGCAGGAACAGCTATGCCAGTGCAGCTATTTCATCTAACCTTATCTGTGAGGTAAGCACCCATGGGGAGTTTGGAGATGATTATGTGTTAGAAGCTAAAGAGAACCTGCTAAGAAGAATTGCTGGAAGGTGCAAGGAGACAGGAACAGTGCAAGTGTTGGCAAAAGCTCTGCATGCCAGGACACCAACCACAAAAATGTGAACAGGTATTCTAGGTGAGGGTGTTTTCCATATTGCTACTTTTAATCAAGTGAGCTTGAGCATATTTCATTTAAGAGGGAAAAGCCACTGCAAAGGCCAAATTATTTAAATGGTTCACTTTAAAATGAAATATAATACTGATAGATTCTTGGATGTGTGTATATAAACCTTCATCCACTCCAAGTAATTATCAGCTATGAGCATAACTCAAATTTTCTTTTTTAAAAATGTATCTATTATACTTTCCTTATGACCTATGTAGAACCACTAAAAAACCCCCCCAAAAAACATCAAACAAACTAAAAACAAAAAAACCGAACTAAACAAAAAAAGCAACACCTCACACATTTTTACAGATTTCACAAAGGCAAACCCATTTACATATAAATGTGTGCATTTTCACTCATATACAACATTTTAAAACTAAGAAAAAATTATTTATTTTAATCCTAATTCAAAATGTTATCTTAATTCTGAAAATAAAAACTCTTCTTGTACCATATTGACTAACAAGCAGAGAAGAGATGACTACCTTAATCTACCTTACCACTTGCTTGATGACTGTAGGAATAATAAATGTAATACACACAACAGTGGCTACCAAACACAAGAAAGTTATACCACCTTTTTAATTATATAGGGGTATATGGAAGTTGGCAAGTGACATATATTTTAAATAAAAAGGAGGAAGTCATCACAAGTTTAGAGACTAAACCAGTTTGTTTTGCAATCATGTATGTTGGACTTTTTTTTTGTTTCCTACTCAAACTGATATGCAGGCTTACTTATGACAGAACATGCCATTTAACCTCAGAATGACCTGATTTCTACTCAAGATCAAACAGAGTTACAAAGCATAGTATATAATTAACTTTTCCAGTTTATGCTGGCAGAATTTGGAGACTTAATTTACATGATTTTACACTAAATACTCCTGCTGCTGAGCTCCAACATTATTACTGCCCTTAAAATGTCATTCAGTGCCTACCTTGATGTGCTATATTCCTGATGAGATCTCTTGCTGTTACAACGTTCCCATCTAGAAGATGTTGATTCTATAGGTGACATGCCAGAAACTCCTGAAGTTCGTCTCAGCTGTGATGTTGGCAGGCTATTCCTGCTATTTAATCCCTGTTGAGTAATTTAACCAGGGTTAAAATCTATGTAACTAAAAACAGATGTTAAAATTTTATTTATGATTTGTAAGGACTATTTATTGTTACTTTTTACAGTGAAACAGTAAGTATAGTATCTTACATTCATTCTTATTGATTAGGAAAAGAGAAAAGTATCTAATTTTTTTTTAAAGAATAATTACTTTCCATATCTCTTTTTTCTTTCCCCACATTAATATATGTAGTGACAGTAATTTGCTGTAGGATTATGGATTCTTTTTCTATAACAAAGCCAGCTGTTGAGCTCTCAACCTAGTCTGAGATTTTGATAACTCAGATGCTGAATATTGAACAAACAGTGCAAGTACTGCGGAACTTGTGGAAAGGTTGTTCTGGCATGTCTTCATCCATTGCACAGATAGCCTACACACTGTATCTTAAACAAAATTTTTTAAAAATACATATCTGACTGCATTAAGTCCACAATCCACTTGATAACTCATCCCTTGATCTGAGCATTAGGCGGAAAGAGGAAAGGATGGGTCGGCGAGAGATCCTTCTGCATGACACTGATATGTGTAATCAGACCCTGCATAGTAAAAAGGATGTCAGGAAAAAAATAGTCTAGAACAAAAATCCCAAGCAATATTTGCAGTGTTGACTAAGGTCAGCAGATTTGTATGAGGACAGGTGGGCCTTGCATACTAACACTTCGAAGCCTGTCAGAGATAATGACTTTGCAATTTTAAGCTTCATCAGGTGGTCAAAGATCATATGTAACTCATAGTCAAAACAAGGAAGTGCAGCTTCTTACCCTGAAAAATCAGACTGCTTTGAGTCCTTCTATATAGGATGTGTCTTGACTGTTTGCTTTGCTGCAGAAGTGCAGTCACAGGTAGAAAGGTGGAACTGCACAGGCAGATTAGGACCACCATATCACCCACAAAAACCTGCAGCAGTGATTAACCAGCCCCACAAGAAAGGGAACCAGAGGAGTGTGTTCTGTGTGCCATCATACAGGGTAATGCTCTCAGGCTGGAATGGAACTCTTTGTCAGTGGACCACAGCAGTCCAAGCTGTATGCTTTATGCTATATGGAGAGCAAATCTGAAAATCCCCAGCACTGGAGGAGAAAGATCCACTCCCAAGGGCACATTAGTACAATATGGAAATAAGCCCAGAGCACCAGCACTTACACGTTTTCATCTTCCTGGCTACTTTGAGAGTGAGGGAACACTGGGGACATGACAAATCTCCAGAACTTCCCTTACTAGATACAGAAGCATAGAATAAACAAAGCACAGGTAGCAAAGGACTAAGGAACTCCAGATCCCTCTGTGCTAGGAATGTCACTGGTAATTGCTATACAAAGGGGAAAAGTTGCTCTGGAAACAAAACTTACACCAAGCCAGAAATCAAAGTTATCATGAAAGGACTTTTGGTTACCAGAAACAAGAACCATAGAATCACTTTGGTTGGAAGGTGCCTTAAAGACCATCTAGTTCCAAACCTGCTGCCATGGGCAGGGACACCTTTCTCTAGACCAGGTTGCTCAGAGCTCCATCCAGCCTGGCCTTGAACACTTCCAGGGATGGGGCATCATCAGCATCTCCAGGCAACCTGTTCCAGTGCCTCACCACCCTCACAGGAAAGAATTTCTTCCTAATATCTAATCTAAATCTCTGTTCTTTTCATTTAAAACCATTCCCCTTTGTCTTACCACTGTCTGCCCATGTACAAAGTTGCACTCGCTCCTTTTTATAAGCCCCATTTAAGTACTGGAAGGCTGCAATGAGATCTCCCCAGAGCCTTTGCTTCGATGAACACGCCCAGTCCTCAGCCTTTCCTCACTGGAGTGGTGCTTCAGCCCTCTGAGCATTTTCATGGCCTTCTTCTGGCTCAGTCTAACAGGTGCACATTTTTCTTGTCCCTATGACCCCAGCCCTGGGGTCTCATAAGAGCAACAAGGCCAGGAGACAAGAGATATGGATACCCAAGGGCCTGCCTAGGTAACTTTTACTTGCCTAAAGTGTGAAAACTGTTAGAATCATGACTGTTGATACCAGCAGAAATCCACTGATCTGGCAAGCATTCTACTGTCATATGCTAGGAAATCTGGGGACAGTTCTGGGGACAGTCATGATGGAAGTGGAAAGTTTCTGTTGCAGAGCAGCCCTATCTTCTGTCCGAGATTTTTTTTCCCTCCATTTCTTTTGATTTTGTTTTTTTTTCTTTTATTTCAAAGGGACTGATCAGGAAATAGCATGAACTGAGCCATTTGCACTTCCAAGAAACTCGAGGGGAAGGGTTAATATTAGATAATTAGTTATGGCTAGCCCGAGGTCTGAAGCCCTATTTCAGTTGCATTTATTTCATTGTTTTTTCTTCTTTTTCTAACATGGGGGACAGGTAATTCACTACAGAATCACAGAATAGTTTTATTTTGCACAGAGTTTCTTCCAGCCTGGCCTAATATCCAATCAAACCCTGTCCTCTTTCAGTCTGAAGACATTACCCTTTGTCCTGTCATTAAATGTTCTGGTAAACAGTCACTCTCCCTCTTTCTTGTAGGCTTCCTCCAGGAACTGGAAGGCNGACTGATCAGGAAATAGCATGAACTGAGCCATTTGCACTTCCAAGAAACTCGAGGGGAAGGGTTAATATTAGATAATTAGTTACGGCTAGCCCGAGGTCTGAAGCCCTATTTCAGTTGCATTTATTTCATTGTTTTTTCTTCTTTTTCTGTTGAGAGATTTATTGCAGAAAAGTGGATTTATGAACAATCTAAGCTGCTCCAGGGTTGAGAAGCTTGCTGCCCTAAGTCATGAGAATTTTGCTGATATGCCAGCAAGAGAGGTTGTTTGCAGTTAGAGAAAATATGCAAGGCCGAACACCTGGTGTTTGCTAACGAGCCTTAGTTGCTCCTTAACAGTACATTCTTACGGGAGTGCCTCTAGGCCTAGCTTCTCCGGACACAGAACCTCAAAACATCAGGATGAGATAATGTAAACATTGGAGCTTGTGAGATATGAGCTTGTATCCAATTAAAAGTTCTAACGTGCTTGAGTTGTGATTCCTTTAACCAATAAGATGTATCTGTAACCCTATATAACCTGTGTGCTGTGTGAAATAAATGTCTTCACTATCAATCCTATGGATTTTCGTGGTGGAGTCCTTGTCTCCGCACTCAACTTTGTTTACATTATTTTTCTACCATGGGGAACAGGTAATTCACTACAGAATCACAGCATAGTTTTATTTTGCACAGAGTTTCCTCCAGCCTGGCCTAATATCCAATCAAACCCTGTCCTCTTTCAGTCTGAAGACATTACCCTTTGTCCTGTCATTAAATGTTCTGGTAAACAGTCACTCTCCCTCTTTCTTGTAGGCTTCCTCCAGGAACTGGAAGGCTGCAATTAGGTCACCCCAAAGCCTTCTCTTTTCCAGGCTGAACAAACACAATTCTCTCAGCCTTTCCTTGTAGGAGAGATGCTCCATCCATTTAATCAACTTGAAAATTGTAACTGAATGCACTTTGGAAGCAAGTCAGAGAAGAGAAATAAAGATGTACATGATCCTCAGCAAAAAAACCAACAAATTTTAAATGTGGAGGAGACTTTCTATATTCCAAGTCAGGGAAATAGGGAATGACAATCTCTTAACATAGTCTGAAAAGTCCAATTTTGAAGAAATACTATCTTATTATTTTCTTTGGTATGTCATAATCTGGAGTTTCTGCTCACTTACTTGTTTTTTTTGAAAGAAAGGGAAATCTTTTTCTCATTGTAATATAATAAGGTGAGATCTTTTGGCTTACCTTTAAACATGTACCAAAGTCAAACAATCACTGAATGACAGTGGCAAGCACTGCTTTATTCACCAGGTAAATTTCTAGAGAGCAAACCCCCAAAACTTAAAGAAAAATAAACTCTTACGAAGGAGGAAAAGAAAATAGCTGTGAAAAACCACAGCCTTTCAATTTCACATACTCTTCATAACCACTCTTCAGTACTGAATATTTTTCATTTCAAACAATCCTGACTAGCAACATAAAAATTTTTAAAATAAAAAGGTGTAGCAATCCTCAGCATTTTTAAAGAAATCCACGAAGAAAAACATGGTGAATTAATTCAATCCCTATCCAACTGATTTCTACAGATATTCATGAGATATTTGAAGGAATTTCATACTGCAATGATTCCGCAGGATCTTCCAAAGAATAACCTGTAGGCACTGAGTTTGCCCCCCCAAAAATATGGTCCCTAACAGACATTTCACAGGTTGAGTCTCACTCAAGGCAGTTTATCTGCTCCAAGGTACTAAGCCAAGAAGCTGATCAATTTGGGACAAAGTGCCCAATTCCTAGAAACATAAACAACTATAAGGCCAGGATGTTCCAGACCAGTCTCCACAATGAACAAGCTGTCAATACTGGGATAGAATTATTAGAAATATTAGCTCTGATGCCCTGCAGCTGAGTTTCTATATTTTAATATTTTTCCACCACATTCCTTAACATGTCATATAGTAAGTACATTCTTGCTTTCACTTATTTACCCCAGATGATGGAGAAGTGACAGTAATTTACATACTAGTCTCATAATGTGATTTGCTGCATAGAAAGAAGAGATATTTTTCCTTTTACTTGGCTGATTTGCTCCCATCTAATGGCTAGTTTGCTGTCCATAAGAGTAAATTTCTTGGGGAAGAAAAGGTCAATGAAAAAACCACACTGACAGTAATTGTTAGATAAAGAACATGGGAGAATCGAGAACAGCCCTGTTTGTTCCATATCACGACAATGTAATATCTTCAGTTTATATTTGCTGTCATTTTGAGGAATTATGTGTTCAGGGTGCAGATCAGTGCTTTTACCTGTCTATACATCATTTGCATTTCAGTACCTTTCACATTACATTTAATGTGTTTCCACAGCTGCTCTCTTTTGATGTCAAACACTGTCCACAGGTATTCAGTAAAGAAGCTATTATGCATATAGGAGCATTCTTCCCAAATGAATTTTCCTTCATTTTAGTTTAATTGCAATGCACACATGAATGAAAATTAAAATTGCTTGACCTTGAGCAGCTTTCGATCTTTTTCAGCAGGATCCTCTACTTCAGGACAGGGGAAGAAACCAGGAAATGGTGTGAATGGACTAGCCTTTGGCCTGCATGTGCCTGAGAAAGCACCAATCAAACTATTAATGCTTCGAAGGGAAGAAATCACATGAGGTGGAAGAGATGGATCAGTCAGGAGGTCTGTCAGCGTGTTCCGAGCCTCATTTAGCACTGAAAGATCAACTCCATTTCCACTGCCAGCATTCTGGAATAGATGGAAATGTTGCAAACTATTAATAAGTCAAAACCTTTCATGGTATTCTCTGTTTTGAATAAGTATCTTATCCATTGCAAATTTAAAAGAGAATAAATTAAAAAAAAAATCAATGCAACATTATAATTAAAATCACAATATACTGACC
The DNA here is from genome assembly GCA_013396695.1 of Sakesphorus luctuosus. Lineage (NCBI taxonomy): Eukaryota > Metazoa > Chordata > Aves > Passeriformes > Thamnophilidae > Sakesphorus > Sakesphorus luctuosus. Next base: position 423,522 of record VWZD01010832.1, read on the forward strand.
TGGTAATAGGGCTTGTACCACTGCTTCAAATCCCAATCCCAAAGTATCATCTGTAAAGATAAAATAAAAGAAAAAGAAAGAGTAAAGTGAAATGCTAATATTGAAAAACAGCAATGGTGTAACTCTTGATTATGTGACATAACAAAAAATGTTTCTCCTTTCATGTTTTTTAATATGTAACTTGGGTAATTTTCTTAGCTAATGCTGCCCAGCAAAACTCTATAGAAGAGTCTGAAGAAATTGCATGCAACAGAGATATTCTGATGACAGAATAATTATATGGCCTTATTTCAGTATTTCTGGGTTGTTTATAAATCATTTAACATGTACTCTAAATTAGGTGGTGACACTACTTTCCTGAATCTATTTACCTCAAATTACAAAAGCAAATCTAGCCTAAAACCTCCTATATATTTTTTTCTTTCCAGAACTATTCAAACAGTAGCAATTTTTGGAAATAGAGTGCATTAAATAATTTACTTTTAAAAAACACAAAAGGCTCCTCAATACTTCAGGTTAAAAATTAGTAATTTCAAAAGCATTTTCTTGCACGAGGTTTTGCTTAAACATGGTTACAAAGCTCCACGTTCTGAATAACCTCACAAAACCCACCAAACCCGCAAAAGAACGTCAGCAACACAATCTGAAGATACTATCAGCTTCAAGTACGTCAACAGCACTCACTTAATTTGACTTCTATACTGACAAAAAATGAAAACAACACACAAGAAATGAAAGTCAGATGTCCTGGAAGCTTTTCTCCTTTTTTTTTTTTAATAGGTGAGAACTATGTATGTTTTTGTTCCCCTGAGACTAACAGACTTCTCATGAAGAAAACAGTGTGTTCAAGTCTGGCACTTGTCCAGCAGAAGGTGCAGAAAGTGTCAATAAAAAAAAAACAGGTGGATGTATCAGCAGTGCCCAAGCAGGGGCAGCACTTAAAGGCCCCTTTTCTCTTCAGTTATCTTTATAGAGATACCATTAAACCATGTTTAAAGTTAGTAGTTATGACATCAACTTGCTATGAACACTGAAGAGATTTATTATTAAGCATGTGAGTAAGTTGAACTGGGAGTAAGTTACCAGGAAGTAACATGGGGTAAGGAAAGCAGATCAAAATCAAGAATTAATAAATTAATTATCTGAGGGTTTTTTAGNCTGGCCATACCCCTTTTGCCACGGTGCTTTTGGTTTTGGCAACATCTTGGCAAGCTCAGGTTTTTGGTTGGTTCCTCAGTTTTCTTATGTCCTTTATCCTGAGGTTTCTCCTTCTAGACTGACATTTATTTACTGTATCAAACATCAGTAAATCTTTTGGTTTCATTCTGCCCTCCTAAGCTTGCACACAGACAGCATTAACCTGCTTCATTAACTTTTGATTCAATCAGCAACAAAGATCAGCTGTCCACATGAGCTTTGTTAGTTATATTGGTAACCTTTGATACTAATGGTCCACAAAGTTGCGTCAGCTTGCCCACAATCTTGTAACTTCTATTAAGGGATAGCAAAGAGGTTTCCCTCTTGTATTAATTTGTTTTTCTTTTAAATATGTGGTATGTTAGCTAATTTTGTTCATTTATTGTAAATGAGTTCGTTATAAAAAAAGCCCCTCTTGTTCCAGGACATTTTTGCACCAAAACTTTAACTGCAACTCCTTTTATTCCGTTATTCACCCTTTAAGCCATTGGGAGCTTTTTGGTACAGGTATGTGTACACACATTCACACTTGCATAAGCAATAATTTCGGGGGTCAATCTTCTTGACTAAAAAGGTTCAAAACCTTCCTTTTGACATTAGACCTGCTATAGTAAAGAAATAGGCTCAAAGTTGCAGAAGCAGGACTTATTCAATGGAAAGTGTTACTGCTCTATCTTGTATCCCATCCTCACCCCAGATACACAAGGCAGAATAATTTTCCAATATGATTCCACTGCAAATAATGCTTTGATATATTAGATGGCAGGGAACAATTTTATATATGATTTTATTTAAATGAAAAATCTCATAGCTTGGATTCATCATTGAAATTTTTTTGTTATCATTTAAACCAGAAGACTTAAGCTTTGACATTGATACCCATTTCACAGCAAGGGAAAAAAAAGTTTTGAAGTAAACATTACTTAAGTTTATCTGTACTTTGCTACCAGGTTTTTTTCTTTAATTCACTGCACACCATCGTTCATTAGAAGTCATATCTTCTGAGAGGAGACAGGTGTAGTATATTAACACAGCAGGAAGGCTGCCACAGTCTGTCAGATTTTCAGGGCTCTCATGTGTGCCACACAGCAAAGTAATTAAAATGAGCTGATGACCATTTGAGGCACAAAGTAGCAATCTCTTCTGCTAAGGACAACGGGGGGAAATGCAGATCGCTAAGCAATGAATATTTTTCCATGATAAATACAAGTTAGTACATCTCTTCGACTAAGCAAATCCTTACAGGTTACTAGTGAAAGGGGGGTTACCTTTCTTTAGGTGCTCCCAATGCACCACAAGATGGCAGTCAAATCCAGAAAGCCTCCTCCACAAAAACAATTTAGGGAGAAATGAACAGAAACCAGCAGTATATTCCTTAACAAACCTTCTGCAGAATCAGCGTGGTTAGAAGGACAAGGAGAGTGAAAGTTTTAAAGGTTAACAGTTGATAAATTCTACTTTGGAAAAAAAAAATAATCTCTGTTTAAAGAATTTACTCCTTACCACTAAGGAAATCGTACTTTGGTCTCACTACCCACCAGACTCAGTTTACTTAGCCTAACTCCATGCCTTTCCAGTTAAATCTGGAATACTAAACAAGCAGCATTTCTGACATTACTTTTGTTGAGAGTTAGACTGTCAAAGATTTAATTAATAGCTGTGGATCATCAACAAAAGTTACAAAGTATTCCCAGAGTTGCCTTAACCTTACAATCTGAGTAAAAAGGACACCATTTATTTTGACTTAATGTGAACAGACCAAGAGACCTTAAATTAGGTCTTAGGCAGAGCCTCAGCAATTTTTGATTTTGCAACCATGCAACTTGTTGCAGAAAGATCTGTACTCTGTAATACTAAGATTTTGTAATCCATTGCACATAACGTTCTTCCTCACCTCCTCCATCAAGAAACACCTTATCTAGGAGGGACTTGAGTCATAACAGTTACAAGCTGCAACTTACACTTTTGCTTAGTAACTCACACACTTCGGCTTTGAGCGTCCATTGCCAAGGATCACATCACATCACAGCAACTGAATGTTTGGGAGCTCCTCTGAAAATGAAACTGCTCTGGGCTCTGACATTGCAGATGAACTGAAAGGCGAGAAATGTATATCCCTCCCCCACAGAACCACCTATGCCAAATTACCAGTCAGCCTGGAGGAGTTCTCCTACCAGCCTGACTCTCAATCCAGAGTCTTCCCATTTCATCCAAAGAGCAATGAACACACTTTCCCAGTTTTATATGCATGTCTATCAAGCTGATGAGGATTTTGAAGGACAAATAATTAAAAAACCAACCCAAAAAACCATACATAACACTATGCCTTGGTCAACTATATTAATTGAATCTATTTAGCCTACGAAATTAATTTCAACATGGTTAAAAGAAGACAAGCCAGCATACAAACCCCCTTTAAGCCCAAGTGACCTTTTCGGATCTGACCGCCATCAGCCAGTTGAGGTCAAACTGAAATGCTGTCACTCAACATGGGCCAAGAGTGTCAACAGAAGGATTTTGCATCACTAAATGTATGGGTTTTTTAAAGGCTAAAAAAGTTGTTAGAGCTCAACAAATTCCCGACAAAGCTGCTGTTCTGAAGAAGAACACTGTATTCAGTTCTATGGGTGTTTAGTCAAATCTCAAGACATTTTAAATAGGTATCACTTCGTGGATATATGCAGGAAAACTGACAGTAGGCACCAGATACTGCCCTTGGCTTATGTTTTCTCAAACAATAAAAACAGTGTTTCCAATTGCTATTTGATCACCTGAGTATCAACCTGACCGTTACCTGTTCTTAAGAATGGCACTTTTGCAAAGCAACATCAGAAACATGTTAAAAACTACACAAGGTAACAGTAATAGAGGCCTTCCCTGATACAGGTTACATTTCCAACAGCAACAGGAACAAAGCAATGTTAATTGTTACAAAGAAAAAAGGAATAAGTGCTCCTCTGAGAAATTTATAGCCCAAATAAACTAAAACCAGATGAGAAATGAAAGAAGACAGTCAATGAAAAAAGGCAGAGCTTCAGAGGGTTTTGTTTTGGTTTTCATTATTTTTCTACAGAAAAAATTATCTTTCGTATCACAACACAGCCAGTGTTTTCAGGGCCTGCAACAGATGTGTCTTTAAGAAGAAAGTTGATGCCATGGAGGATGGAGATTTTGAGATCTTCACTATAAGAATACCACAACTCCATTTGGTTAAAGACATATCTGAGGAGTACTTTCAACTTCTAAAGACTTAAGCATGCTAAAAGAGTGTAAATTTTACTTTTCTCAAGTTACAAACCACTACAATTACTAGAAAAGTACACTACACACTTTTAACTTTTTTTTTAATTGTAATTTTCAAGCCAAACTATATTTGTGCAAGGCAATTGTGCAATGATATTTTCAGGATAATTTAACTTATAAAATACAAAATCGTATCAGCTTAGTTACTCAAGAATTATTTGCGTTTGTGTAAAGTTATAGTAAGGACAATAGTCATGTTTACACAGAGATTTAAAATACACAGCTACCAAAAAAAAAAAAAAGAAGAAAAAAAATGTGTTTCAGGAGATTCAACATGTGCTCTAATGCTTGTTAATTAAATAAAACTTGTCCTATTTGAGAACATCCATTACATTCCATGCTCCAAAACTTTAATGGAGAAAAATGAGCACAAAATTGAGTTTCTACTTCTGAGTCTTTCATTGATCAAATATAAAGGATTCCTAGTTGCCAGTAGCATCTGTTTGACACCATTAGGCATTAGCTCCGTAAATAAGTATTTCCATAGCAACCAAGCACAGAATTAACTAAACAATGAAACCAACACCATAGCAACTTGATTCAGAAATCAACTCTGTGAAAATTCACCTCCTTCAAAAGCAAAATTCTACAACTAGATGAGGAATCAATTTATTGTCATATATGGAAAATGTTACTTTACATATCCATTTCTTTCCATGACTGCCTTTCAAACAAGACTAATGCTAGATTCATTGCTTTTATTTCTATATTAATCTTGTGTAATAGCTTACAATCAATTAGTGTTTTTAATCCATGTAATTTAATGACATAAAAACCAAACACAGCAGTATACAGCCTATATTCTTTGGGAGTTTATTAATTTATTAGGGTTTTCTTCCCCCTCTCAGTAGGAAAGGTAGATTTTGAAAAACAGTATGTAATTAAATAAAAAAGTTGTATTCAGTGTGAACTAAATGTGATGCAACCAAAGAATGACTCTCAAAGTATAGGCAGCATTACTTAAATAACACACACAACATTGTGTTGTGAAATCTTGCAGGCCAAAACAGCAGCCACTTGAGAAGATTATTGTAATCAAGACAAAATACAGCACTCAGTATGATACTCCAGGCATTTAGAATCCTGATGGTATTTCTCCACTCACGAGACCTTCCCATGAAAATAAATGGGACAGAAAAAAAACTAGGATATTTTTTGAATCCTAATACTTCATGACTCTATATACAATTTATTAATCTAAGATTGTAAAATAGCCAATAGATTGTGAAGTCTGCAGACAGCCACAATCTCTGAATAGAAACCAGGTGTGCTTTCCTGCTTCTGAGGTTTAGATACAGGTACTGATGTAAACAGTCATATCCCTGTCCGACGACTCAATTGTGAATTCTACTGAGCTATTTTTTGCCTTTTTTAAGAAGTCTAAAATCTTTCTTAGATGAAAAGAGATTTGCTTCTACTTAATTGCTTCAGCTAATACTATTCTACACATTAAATACTACCTGCAACATATTAGGCTGGACATATAAGAACGACATTGGAACGCACTGGTGTCTGGACACTGTAACGTTTTCACCAGACTCCAGAGTATTCTGATCTTTCCTGCAAATACAAATCTTTGTCAAGAGCTGCACCTAAGTAAACTTTAACAAGTCACTTTAGAGTCTTCACATTTAGTTACTATTTTCAGAAACTTTGCCCTCAGCACAGATACAAAAACAGAGCAAAAATGCTCCACTGTGTGCTAAAGTTTCATATAAGCCTTCAGCAGGCTTATTCTTAAAGCTAACACTATCCCCTGAAAGTAGAAAAATATTTTTTGTTTGGTTGGGGTTTTGTTTCTTTTTTTATATGTTTGTTTAATTTGCTTGTTTTTAAAAAGACATGTTACTTCTGCTTTTGCACCCAGGCATGTCAGCTTCTACTTGGTCTGCTGTAAAAAGTTTACAGTTTTCTTATTCTGATATTTGTTCTGATCTTCTTTTTAATATTTTTTTAAGATCTTTAAATGTTTCAAAAAGGTTGTAAATGGTGTTTTGTCTATCAAGGGAAAGTAGAGAAGGTTTTTTTCTTATTATGTAGGTAATGAAAAAAAACTGTCTAAAACCACACTTAGGTCATTTCCTGTTCCTTCTAGGTTTTGTCAGACTTGCACGTCAGAGTAAAGGCCAACCAACAATTTATGGCAACTGGAGGAGGGGAGAAAAAAAGCCTGCTATGTGCAGATCCCTTAATTGCCCATTATAAGCATTTTCCTTTAGAGCATGTGGTTCTAATCACCATCAAAGAAAAGCAATAGTGCTAGGTGGATTACTGCTCTGGGCCAGTACAGTCGCTTTGGTGTTCTGGCATTCTGAACTAACTTTTAGTGTCATCCAAAACCTAAGCCTTTTTTTTTTTTAAAAGTTATGTTTATTTTACATAAAGCAAAATCTAGAAATTGCTCCCCAAACATCTTTTTTGCATTTACCTATTGGCATTATTTTACAATTATACATGGTAAAAGCCTTTAGTGCCGTGTTAATGTAACATGTTGAAACAGACCGAGAGTGTAACCTTAAATTTCCTCTTTCTGCAATAGAAGGATGTGTGCAAATCTTATGCTGAAATATTTTACTGTATACTGATATATTCCTAATACAGTAATTAAAAACAGTTGATAGAGATGAACCAATTTCTTCCTCTAGTGACTTACATTTTTCAGTCAACTGATGTTTTTCCACCTATTAGACTAGAAATATAGAATGAATCTTGGACCTTTTCAGCAAAGAGAAACTATTTCATATGACCATAAGTCTTTTTTATCAGCATTGAACTGAAAAAAAAGGAGATACTGAATTTTTCCTGAAGCATTTTCTCACAAATTTCTCTTTAAAATCTCATAGAAATACTTATATTTTCCTCTCTCCCTAAATGCCCCTCTGAAACAAGCAGCATAAAATTAAGCTGTACAACTCTCAGTCAAAAACTAATTAACATGAATCTGAGAATGGTTAGCATCAAATTCATCAGACCAAATGATCAAATAGTCCAACATCTTGTCGATGGCAACAGTAGCCACCTCAAGATAGGGATATTAAGTAAGCAGTGCTAATTCTGAGAATATTCTTTCAGCCTCAACAACACAGCCCAAGGAGCCATATGTCATATACTTTTATATATTACAAGAGTCGACAGAGGTTTCATCTTCACATTTCTCTGATCATCTTTCTCAGAACCAAGGTAAAATACTGACAGATCCAACACCACACACAAAAGCATTTCACAAGTTGGATATAGGTTTTGCAAAGTTCACTTTCATTTTGAATCTGTCAATGCTGAAGTTGTACAGTGAGGAAGCAAACAGTCAGCAGTACTTTTGTGCAGTTCACCCACTGAACAAGTCATTTTTGCAAAAGCTTATAGTTGTTCTCCAGCTGACTTCAGGCACTAGACAAATTTTGTCAGACTGCAAGGCTGGATTTTTTAAACCCTCAGGCTGCTTCAGACACACAGCACCTTCAGAGGAATAAACCTTCGAAATCACTGAACAGCAACACTTTTTTAATTGTGTTGTCGTCTTAAAGATTTTTATTTACAATATTGCCACAGAGTAAAAGCTGTACACAAATGAGTGTTGTTTTCTTTCAATAACTTTATGGTGACCAAAAAAGAAATGTTACAGGGCCTGAAGTTAAGATAAGTAATCTAATAGAAGCTGGTCAAGATGCCAAAGAAGACATTATGGTATAGAGAAAAGCAAGTTGCTGCAGTGCTCTGGTTGGAAGTTATAAACAGGGGCTAAAATGGCCACATTCTCAGTTGCTCAATCTGAAGACTTAGAAAGAATAATTTTAAAACTGCTAAGAGTATAATTAGGAGTCTGATTATAAGAGCAATTGTGTTAGTGAAAGTTAAATCGGTATTAAGAAAGATGTCTTCATGGACAAGTTTCTGGCTGAAGTGTCAGGAAATACAAGATGAGATCTCTTAGGGAGAAAATCCTGAAACTCTGAAGAATGTAATACAGATTGCTCTCAGAAACAGAGGAGGATGCAAATTGCTGCATTCTACAGAAAGTGACAATTTACTTGTCAATAATGTATTCATGCCAAGTAGCACTTTAATTGGCAGTTTCATAACCAGCTGAGAAAATGCTCAAACACAAAGGATTTGAACGAATTCAGATTTCTTTTTTTTTTTCCAAGTAGTAACACTGTGATCCTGTTCTAAATGAAAAAGAAAGATCAGTGATGCCTTCCCACTTGTTGTAGCAATAGATGATGACTAACTTCAATTAAACTACTTAGGGAGATGCACTTTGTTCCAAAAATGGCAAGTCTTGTATAAATATATGTTTAAGTCATGCTTATCTTGCACATCAAAAGTGAACAAAAGATTGCTTCTGATTACACCCCTAGCAGTATGGAGAGGGACACAGACATCGTCCCATCCTTCCTCATGATAAATTCCCTCACTGAGGGAGAAAGCATGCAGTGAGACACCTCTGGCAGTGCTTGCCATTCACTAATCTGCTGAAAGTTCTGTATGAAAAGACTGAGGGCTGAACAAGCTAAGATTTCATTTCAAAGAGAGAAAAAGAACCCCGAACACCGTAAGACTCCAGAAGTTGTTGTGAAATGCTGTGGGTTCAATAAGGTTTAATAGCACATCCTCCTCAATGTGATTCACTTCAGGTGGATGTAAGCTGAATTTCACATTCTGCTCATTTGGTAAGTAAAGGTTCACTTCTAGGAAAGAAAAATCATCTCTTTCCCATAATCAACATCTCCTAAGCTAGAGGTTCTAATCTTCATGGGCCGTTTTGAATATTGTGGTTCATTCTGTTATTCAAACTATCACAGGCCTCTCCCACACATGAAGACAGAACTGGACAACCCCATTATACACAACGGTAATGAAAAATTGTATCAAAAGCCTGTTTTCACTCCATTGTTTTGATTTACTCCCTAAGCTGCTTTGCTACCCTACACCATCAGACAAAAGTCTAGTTCAAAAGAGGATTATGAAAATTAGTGAAGCTGACTTGGTCCCTAGTCTAACTAACCTACCAGTTTTTGTTTCTATAATAAAACTATATACAATTTTGATGAGAGAAATCATCATCCAATCCCGCCTTCCAAAAAAAAAATCAAACTTTTATTTACAATAATAACAGATTTTCTTATGATTTTGGTGAGTGAAATCATTATCCAAACACACCTCTCCTCCCCCAAAAAATCAAACCTTGTAACATATCAGGTTGAGCTGATCTTTAAAATACTCAGTATTCTTTCATTTTGGTAGCATGACTCAGATGGAGAAACTAATATGAAAGAAAGAGGTCAAGATGGGTCAAGTGTCTTCCAGTGATTGTAAGATAATAAGAATAACTTGCCAGTCTTTTCTATATAACTGCAAGACATTTTTAGCAAAGTCATCACAATAGTGAAAGTTGCATAAATGTCTACAGAGAACAATATTGGCAGTGAGAATATCATTTGCCATTTGGGACAAGTATTACTTACAATAAAGTTGCTGTGTAGCATGCCCAATAAATCCATCAAATATTATAAATGCAGGCAAAGTAACTTTTCCTTGGGGAACAACTAAGTTTTTCATTTCTTGGTTTTTTTCTTATGGCACTGAATGTGTTGCTATGAAGTCTCTTTCAGGCTATGTTTTCAAAATAGCTGCTAATAAGATGAACCTAAAAAAACCAAGTCTACACTCATCTGTGACTAATTCTATGTTCTTATCAACAAATTCAGCTCTGGACTAACATTTCCTAGAACCTGCACATGTTTTGAATTTTTTTTCTAAAGCAGAAAAGGGGAAAATGCCAAGAATTTTAACCATAGAAAAACAATGGGATGCTGAGACTCCCAGAAATATCTGACTAGAAAAACATTGTCCCAATGAGACAAGCAGAAAGGTTTTGACAGCACCTATCAGACCACTGCAATTGGCTATTCAATTAAAAAAAAAACAAACCAACAAAAACCTACAGCATTTAATGACAAACTTTACATTGAAATGTAGTAATTTGATTTTTTCTCTATTTGAGTATTTTTTATAAATCAGTTAAGACATTCAAAATGTATATTTTTAATCAATCCCCCTGTAAAGTACATATAGATTAAACTAGGAGATAGATTAGACAAAATAAATAATAAGGTATTTAATCAAGTTTGCTTCCATACATGAAAGAAAATATTTTATTCTAGTAACTTTCAAAGGAGTAAAATCTGCACACTATGTTATAACCAATCCCAAGCTGTGTCTTATGCCACAGGACTGACCACTCACAGCTATAACATCAGTTTTTAAAGGGATCCAGGAGAATGTGGGGAAACTATCAGAGCAAACAGACAGAATCTGGGGGGGATGGGACCCTACAAAATTAACTTACAGATGCATCATTTAAATGAAATATTGACAAAAATCGGTAGAATTTTCCTACACCAATACCATGCCAGACAAAGCTACTGGACTTTTTGAAACAGACTGCACACACCAATAAAAGTGAACCAGTCAGCCAGTGTACATTGATTAGAAAACAAACAAACCAAAAAATCACAGCAAAAATGTGATATAGTCTCCCCTCAGTGGTCCTGAAGAAATCATATTTACATGGGAAGAAAGGGATGGCCCTTCTCTGAATTAGCAATGTCTTAAAACATAGAAGTAAAGAATAAGAGTAGAAAGTTCATCAAAAGAAAAAGAATGCCAATAGAGATTTCCTCAATCCCACCCAAAATTAATTGTAATGGCAATAGATTTCTGAAATGTCAACATGCACTGATGATACAAAATTCCTGAGGCTGCTCAGAAATAAAATTGATTATGAAAAAGCATCAGTAGGTCTCAATATAGCAAGTTAATAGGAAGAAGACATTGCTGAAGTTCAGCTCTAACTAATGAGTAAATGCTGAGAGCAAAAATAAATTTAAAATTAATATATATAGAAAGCTGGGCTTATATTGCATCAATAACAACCAGAAAAGAGATGTTGGAGTCCTTTGCATCAGCCCAATTCACAAAGATGCTAAACAAAATATTATAAAAGAAACATCAAATAATACAAAACAAGATCACTGCCCAGATCCATGTGACAACCAATGTGATTCATAGAGATACAGAAGTATTGAAGAAATAAAATAAGGACAGGCTAATAAGTGAAATCAAGCTTCTCCTGTGAGGAGCTACACAGACTGGGATCCCTCAAGAATGAGGGAAACAAAGGAATTATTACAATGCCCTGTAGTTACCAATGTTATGGAATAGTTAGTGTGTGCTGTTCTCAAGCGCATGAATGGAGGCCATGCAATTAGAGCATCTGGCAGCAGGCTTAGAACAAGCCAAAGGAGGTATTTCTCACACACTACATAATTAAATTATTCCAGTCACTACTGCAGGGTTTTAGAGAAACTGAATGTAACCATAGATGTTAAAAAACCTAACAGAGACTGATCAATCCATGGCTACTCACTATGGTTCAGATATAACCTCTACCTAAGGATGGCCCAAACTGTAACATGACAAAACATGGCAGGGGGGAAAGAACCACTTCTGAAATAAATGCTACTACTGACTATTATTAAAGATAAAAAGCCTGGGCTGGGTGGACCAGTTTGATATCATCTCCATATAAAGGTAAAACAAGTATTTATAAAAATGGGTCCATCTTAGCAATCTTCCTAATTGCAATAAACTGTATGATCCTTTTGTGCCCTTGGGAAGTTTCCTAATGAGGTCTGCTTATAGAATTATTCGTCTCACCCATCTCTGTCTAAAGTCCAGGTCTCCAGCTTTTTTCTGTAAATCTCACAGAATCACAGAATTGTTAGGGTTGGAAGGCATCTCTGCAGATCATCCAGTCCAAGCCCCTGCCAAGGTAGGGTCACACAGAGCAGGTGACCCAGGAATGCATCTAGATGGGTTTGCAATGTCTCCAGAGGGAGAGGCAGCACAACCTTCCTTGGCAGCCCGTTCCAATGCTCTGCCACCCTCAGGATAATGTTCTTCTTCATGTTGAGGTGGAGCTTCTTGTGTTTTAGTTTATGGCCATTGCTTCTCATTCTGTCACTGGGCACCACTGAAAAGAGTCTGGCACCATCCTCTTGGAACCTGCCATTATGATATTTAAATGCATTAATGAGATCCCCTCTCAGTCTTCTCTTTTCTAGACCAAACAGACTCAGCATTCTTCCTCCACTCTTGTAGTATGGAATCTCCTTCTCTTCCCCTCACCCAATATGCTGCCAAAGGTGGTAGCAGTGTCCTGCTCCTTCCAGTGAGTTCCACATCACCCAGTCACTCACTTTAAAAGAAATAAATTTTTAAAAAATATATACTATCCACCTGGGGTTTTTTGTATTATGGCTCAAATCTTAATTAATCCACTTGCTCCTTTGCAGAATAACTGACCTTAATTATCTAGCCCTCCTCCACCAATGACTAAGTCTATAGCTTATTTAAAACTTAAATACAAGGCAGATCAAAGAACTTGGAAAACATCAATTAGATTTCCTTTTCAGACTGTCTGTATTTTTACATGCAGGTATATGGATGCATATGTATGTATACACATGCCTAAATATATGTATATACACAAAAATTCTACAGAAAAGGGTATATAAAGCAACCAATTGCAATATAAAAGCTTTTAAAAATATATCATCGCACTAACGGTATCATCACCTTTGTCATACTAGAGCATCATCAAACTAACACAACAAAATAAATGAAGGAACATACTAAAATACCATCTTGCATAGTGCTCAGAAAATCCACTGGAAAAGCAAGGTACAGAACTCTTTCATGCAATGCACCTCAATTTTATTTCCCTTTACACTTTCAAAATAGGAATATATGGCTGGCCACTAAAAATAATCAGAAAGGCTCAATAGAGACAAATGAGGGCCTCGCTTCCAGCAGCACGGATCTCCAAGTAACAGAATGCAACATCAAATATCACAATAAACACAAAACTGAAGCCAATAGAGCTCGGCATTAGCTTGCAATTATATCTAACTAATCACTACATGTGCTCACACACATTGATGGGTCTGTTATTAGTACATCCAATTAGAACCTACTTTTTAAGATCAGAGTGAATTGCAAGCCTATTATGAACACGACAGGTGCTGTCACAACCATAACTACACCTGCTGTAAAAGGCACAAGGTATGTCTCTGAACTGAATGTTGTACAACCAAATAGCTTAAAAGAACCCAAATTCATGAAAGATATGTAAGAATTCTTGAGGAGATTAGCATTTCCCCTAAAACTAGCTAGAGACCTCCAGAAGCTGCATTTGAAATTTAAATTTGTTTGTTACTAATTACATTTCTAAATGAAAACGAGTTCAGTCCTTTCCCCATTCATTATCCTCCAATAATTTTACTCTTTCTGCTTGGAAAGAAATTAGATGAGAAGCAGCTTGTGGGAGGAGAAAGGAGAAATAAGGAAGGACTAATATTTTGGTGAGATTCTAAATTACCATTCCTCGACTTGCTATTTTCTTTCAAAAGGATTATTTAATATTTTAAATGCATTTTCCAGAGTGCTCAGATTGTCATACAAAGGTGCATGATCTGCTCTACCTACATAAGTGCTTAGTTTTTAATTTGATGGTGACAGCTGATGATCACGAGTACATTCTTCTGTACTGAATGAAATAACCTCAAAGAACAGTTTTGAAACATAAGTTTACATGTCCTCTTAAGTAAAGATGATCATATGATAGGGAAGGTAGAGAACAGTAAATCTTCAAGTGAAGGGCATTTATTCTTTTCAACCCTGCTGGATTTTTTCATGCCTATCATTAACATTTTCTTCGCCCAGCTGCAATAGCATAATGTAAGGTTAAACTACTTTAATTCTCATATTCAAGCAGGAACAAGGATAACCAAAATAACCAATATCTTACTCTCCTGAAAAGCAGAGGTAAGTAGACACTGAATATTCATCTCTTTACTCCAAATATAGTCTAGTAAATAATCCATAAGAAAGAAGAGAGATATAAATGAACTCTATATAGAAGAAGTTCTAGTTATCCTGATGGAATTGGAAAGAAAAGCACAAAAAAATCACTGACATGTAAATTGATATGTCATGGATGCCATTGAAAAGAAGGATACTTTACACCCGGCAAGTTTCAGATAAAATATTAAAGTTAGGCAGTGATAAACTCTGAAATGTAAAACTAGATTGACAGAAACTTGTCTGAAATATATGGAAACACAGAATGACTTCTACTATGGTACTTTTTCTGCCTTTCCTTCTTTTCTTTCTCTCTTTTTTTTTCTTTTTTTAATCCCCTCTTTTCAATCTGGCTGTTCATACTGACTAACTTTTTTGTATTTGTTTCTTCCAGGACAGTCAGCTGACCTATAAGGATGATTAGATCAGCAAGACATCGCATAATTACCATGCATATTGCCAGGGATTTTGACCCAGACATCAGTCAGAAGGAAGTTGCAGGGAAAAAGAAAAAGACCAAACTAAACAACCAAAAATCTCTCAAATTTTAAAGAACACAGATATTAAAAAAATTTGCCCACTGCCTTTCCTGCTTCTTTTTTTCCTGCTTTCATATTTTTTCAAGGAAAAAAACACACACACAGAACAGTTTGTCTTTATTTCAACTCCCTCTCTCCATCAGAGCATTGTGATTCAAATCTTTCCAGGTCTACTTGTGCAGTAATTTCTCAGTCAGTGAAGACAGTTATCATAGAATCACAGAATATCCTGAGTCAAAAGGGACTCACAAGGGTCATTAAGTACAACTTTTGGTCCTGCACAGCATAACCCCAACACTCACACCATGTACCTGAGAATGTTGTCCAACCTCTTCTTGAACTCCGTTAGGCTTGATGCTGAGACCACTTCCCTATTCCAGTGTCCAGCCACCCTCTGGGGGAAGAATCTTTCCCTAATATTCAACCTAAACCTCCCCTGACACAATTTCAGGCCATTCCCTCAGGTCCTGTCACTGGTCACCACAGAGAAGAGATCAGTGCCTGCCCCTCTTCTCCTTGTGAGGAAGCTGTAGACTGCAATGAGTTCTGCCCTCAGTCTGCTCTAGGCTGTTACCATCACTCAGGAATAGTAAAGCTCACAGACTTAACCTGGAATTAGTAACAAGTGTTTAGCAGGGAGGATGCTGTTCTTCCTTGGGAGCTCTGTGATGGCAGTTGCCTCTGTTCCCTGAGCTTCAATTATGCCATCAATTGCTGAAAATATCTTTTAACACTGAAGAAGTAAGAGCAGCCATGTTAAGCTTTAACAATAGAACAGGATATACATACACACTTATGAAACATTAGGCTCAAAGGGACTAATTTTGTTCTTCAATTACATAGAACAAAGCAGATCGTAGTAATTTCTGCACCCATCCTATAACTACCAATAGGTTTACTCTAAAACCTATTTTTAATAAGAATTTCTGGGTCTTATCACAAAAGTTAATTTTAGCTGAAAGAGACTATGTGTGAATTAATGTTTTAAATATTTGCTCTAAATCACGTCATATGTAGCACAATTAGGATTGCACTAAATCATCTCATCTCTACCGAGCACAGAAAAACCATCCTCCAAATATTAATGTTATTTTAAAAACCAATTCTGCTTTGAACACTTACAGACTTTGGTTCTGTGGCCAGTTTCTAAGCAGAGCTGCTCCCAAATGCTTCACAGTAAGTCAAGAAAGCAATGAGAGATTTAACACCAGTCCATGTACAAAGGCAGACTGGACCAATATTACAGATCAAAAGCTATGACAAAACTCAAGTCAAGAGAGTATTTTCCCCAGGGAAGAAATGTAAACTATTTTCTCCAAGCTAAACTTGGTTACAGACCAATTCTTTTTCAGAGCCTATCTTCTCTTCATTTATAGCATATTTTAACTGAACCTGAGTTAGACTTAGAAATCTTCCCAACTTACCAACCGACCATCAACGCTTAGGACTGCAATGGAGAAAATTATTAATAATCCTTTATTTCCTGGAATATGAGCCCAGCTCAAATATTCTCAAATGCATGCCTTACTGCAAAGGTGTACACACAGACATGAAACTCAAAAGTAGCCTCTGTAGTAAAGGTGCTTCTTAAAACCTGCTGGAGGATTGCAGGCATGTTCAATAGAAAACAAGAATCTTTGAGGCTCAAAGCATAAAAGATCAAAGTAATTTGTTTTTAAAAAATATACAGCAGTGTGGGAACAAAAGAATAAACAGACACCAAAAGTAGTAAGCTGCTCTGGTTTAAAATTGCTGTATAGTTTTAAAAATGGTGATTCCAGGATTAGACACTTGGTTTATGCCAATGAGAAGGCACATAGAAAGGCAAGGTTTGTGCATGTCCATGGGTCCATGGGTCCTGATCATGCAAGAAATTTTCTAGTCTCCAAAGCACTAGTATGTGTACACCTATGGAATGAACATATGGATGAAGAAGCACAATAACAGAATTCTGAACTGGAAGGAAATGCACATCTCCTACTACTCCTTAGAAGCAGTTTTCTACAAGTCTAGCTATCAAACTTCGACATGGGAACTGTAAGTATGAAGTCCAGAAGAAAAATATTACACACAAATATGTCTAAAACTCTTGAGTAGCCCATTGACGTTTTCCTGTCATATACTATTCCATTTTCTCTCTTGCTACCACACTTAAAAATGCTCTTACTCACTATATAAAGGGTATTAAGGCTCTTTCTGATATGATTTTTTTCACAGCCTTCTTTCATATAGAAAGCATCACCAATGGTTCTTAATATAATTTAATATTTTCATGCTGATTACATTGTAGTATCTGCACTGTCCTAAAATTCTCTTTAAAAATAGAGATGACTGGAAATCATGCTATTTAGACACAAAGAAATTTAACAGGGTGTACAAAAACCACTTTGAAACATCATCTCATCAGGTTGACTCTCACAGAATGGTTTGAAAAAAGTAGCAGTGCCCTAATGTATGGGTGCTTCTCTTACAAACCATCTGCCTCAAGCAAAACAGCTGCCAGTGATGCAAGCTGGGAAAGTGGCCAATCTGACTCACATGCAACTATATACCCAAGAGAGCAATTAATAAGTCACAAAACAGTACCCAATTATGCAAGCATTTTTGAATCTTGGGGCTCAGAACAGGGCTGAGAGAGAGCATGAGACAGCCTGAAGGAACTCTCAGCATTCAGCTGCAATGTATGGACGCTCCAGCACCATCCGGTCTTTCCCTCTGAGCAAGCGCCTTCAAAAATATGAACCCAGATGCCAATATTTAAATTGCAGGAAAATATCTTAAATAATTCCTTAAGCCTCAAGACTCACATAATGCTACCTTTCATTCAAAAAGCACAGAGTACTTACTCAAGGAAAGAGAGTCAATAATTATTTACACAAATGATATTATTTTGCCCTACCTCTGTGAAGGAATTAGAACAAACATTATTTCCAATGTCTTCTTTCAAACATTACTCTCTGAGTTTCATATATTTTGTTCTTAAAAGGAATTAATAATTTAAAATGGAAAAAAGTAAGCCTCATCAGCCATGAACTGAAATGCAGCCAGGAATATTTTTTGGCAGGTAGAATGCAAGTTTGAAGCTGAGCACATCTGAGTAAGTTATAACAGTCGTATCATATCAAAATAATTTGTCAATGCTCTTTTGTTCACAGCAAGTGTGATTAATTTTCAGAATATATGAGAATTAAGGTGTACGCATGTTTCAGTCTCTGGGGGCCTTCATCGGGAAAAAGTCAGACTATATTAGAGCTAAAAAGATTAGTCCATGCTTTGTGTTTTGTCAGATTAACTGGAGAAACTGTGTATTAGAAGACTATCTCCAGGTTTTATAAAAAGAAAACACACTGATCCACAGGCATAATATAAAAATCAAAACAGAAAAATTATTAAACATGTAAATATGCTTTGTTTGGTAGCAGTTTTCTGTTTTGTTTCCTAACACAGCAAGAATAGTTGTTTGTCAAAATATTATTACAGTGTTACTGCTTGGCCACCACCACTACGGCAGGTGATAGTCTAAAATGAAGAACACAACTATACCTCTGTTATAAGCCCTATCCCAACATTACTTCCACAAATAAGTGTATAAAAGTCATCTTTTCATTTCAAAAGTAGAACAACTGAGAAGATGCCTAAATCAGTCACCTCTCCACTTCTTACTTTCTCTCTTCCCATACAGAAAAAATAGATAAAATTATTCATAAAACACAATAATTTTTTCGCACTTGCACAAAAATTGAAATATATTACTATGTTCAATATAGTACTACATTAGAAATCATAAGATCAAAATAGGTTGGCAAATTTTAGTTCCAAAACTGGAAACATCTTCAATGAGGTACATAACAGTCATACACTTAGTCAAATAAGCTACTTGGTTCAATAAAACATGCTTAGAATAGACAGTGAGCAGCTGGAGGAAGACATAACCATAAAGAACTTCACAACTTTAGAAACCTCAGGATAACAAGGCAACAGGGAAACTACTGGTTGATTACCTGGTACCTGCAATGTAGTTAAAGATTTACTGGAAGGAACTCTCTTCCTTGTAGCTTTAGGAACTCTTCTGGAAAGGGTTCACTTTAAGTGAGAAAGTTAAGAAACAAAAATTCAATATCAATGTCTCAAAATTCATGCAATGAAATTTTGTATGGTAAAAGAGCAAACGGGAACAGTCAAAAACAATACACCAAAAATTTAAATTGAAACTAAGATCGTCATGCGTTTGCAATGTTCCTGAAGTCTTTCTCCCACAGTAAGTGCTCTCTAGTAGAGCACATATAGAAATCATTAATACCTACAATCCAAAAACTTACAGGAACTGGATCATCAGTAAAAAAACTACTCCTCTATCCATTCTTTTGAAATGATGCAACATGTTCAAAAGCTAGCAAGCAAGAGGGGACAGGTGTACAGCAAATACAGAGAGTATCAACACTCTCCTGCACCTTTCTGCCTGCAAGGCAGAATCATATAAGCTTCCTCTCCTTTGGAAACTGAGCTAAGATACATATTATACCCCCAATACTATTTACTGAATAAACATACGTCTTCCTCTATAGAAATTGTTCTTTCTGCTCTATTAACTTCTAAAAAATGACATATAACAGTCTAAATCCATGTGTTGCATGAACCTAGAATGACAAAACTGTGAATGACATGATAAAGTTTCAGGCAACGTTCCCAGAATATTTAAGGGATGTAAAGGAGCTGCAGCCTCTCTCCTGCCACTGCACCATCCTTTTATCCCCATATCACACAGAAATGCTGAGGCCATGCAGTTACCCCTCACACTCATAGAAGATCCACAGCTATCTCTGACCTCAGTTGTAGCACAGTTTTGTTACTTGCCTCATCCTAAATTTAGCCTTGTAAGCTGTAATACAAAGTGCACTGTCAGTACACACAAGTGCTTTTGTCACTTTGAAATAGTGAAACAAAACCAATCAAAATAGTTAGGTAGGTAGTAACTCTACAAACTTTTATGACATAAGAATTACCAACCTAATAGTTGGCTTTAGAAAAAGCTCCTGTAAGCTCCTTTTTACTTACACAGATACTATAAACACGTGCCAGGAGGCAAGGGAATGTGAGAGGACAGAAATGCCAATGACGAGGCCTGAGATTTACTTAAAGTCACAGCATGAAGCATAAGTTGAGGAGTGACCACTTCAGAGCATCCAACAAACCAGCAGCCATCTGTCAGACACTGGCATCCTGCAAGTGCTTGAAGGGCCTTAGGAACATCTTTAGTCAGCCATAGCGGGGCACACTTATGAAATTTTCCATTCCACTTCACAGTACTTCTGATTTGATGTGCAGTTTAAACCCACAAATAATCATTTTGTAGAATAACTAATGAAAAGAAAATGCATCTTTATGCAATATAAATGTGGTTCGTATTATCTGTAAAAAGAGTAAGATTTCAGGTTTTGTAATGAAGTTCATTTGAGCAAAGGCCAAGTTTAACTTGAAAAGTGAAAAGAAAGTTATGATTCACATGTAGCAATAAGAATTAAGTGTATAAAATTACTAAAGAATTATTTTCTAAAATTTGTTACCTACAATAATTCATGGATTTTTTCCCTTATGTATATATTTTTTTATTTTTACCCACCTCCTCCCCCATGAGTACTTGTGTGCTTGAAGAAATTAAAACAAAGGCATTTGTGGGAAAATCAAAGTGCTACAAACTGAGGAAGGTCAAAAGTATGACGTCAGAACTGAACTTTATTCTACAATGACACATTTTAAGCCTCACTATCACACTTCAACAGAAACCGATTGAATAAATTTTACCAGTTACAATGTAACTACCAGTAAAGCTTTTAAAAATCTACAGACTTCAGCTACTGCATTGTTCTATGAACTGCACCAGTAAGATTGGCACACAGTAAGTCTATAGTCCCAAATGAGATCACACAGATTTTTGAAATTTTGAACATGTTCTAATATTTTTTGCCTTCATCATATCATGAAAAAGTTATAATAATTTGCTTGTAAATCCTAGACATACTGAATAGCTATCCCACAGATTTTTGAAATTTTGAACATGTTCTAATATTTTTTGCCTTCATCATATCATGAAAAAGTTATAATAATTTGCTTGTAAATCCTAGACATACTGAATAGCTATCCCACAGATTTTTGAAATTTTGAACATGTTCTAATATTTTTTGCCTTCATCATATCATGAAAAAGTTACAATAATTTGCTTGTAAATCCCAGACATATTGAATAGCTTTGCAATTCAGATAGAAGTTGATTTCTTAATTATGATCTTTTAGGGAGATAGTGACAAGTGACATACACACCACTGATACTGAGAGATAGATAGATAGATAGATAGATAGATAGATAGATAGATAGATAGATAGATAGATAGACAGATTGATTGATTTAAGTTTCTGAATTAAGAATTCCAATACCTCCTTCCACCATTCCTCTTCCACCGCCTATTGCACTGACCCAAAACAGATTTGTAAAAATTTACTTGATGGCTTACAGTTATTTACTTGATGGATTACTTCAAAATCTTCCAACGTTACTAAGGATGGTACCACACTGCAATATCCATGCTGATCATAATTTTATACTGAACATGACTGAATTCAACTACTGAACACTAAATTCAAACAGGGTTATTTGAAACTTTGAAAGGTCTAAGGATGTAGCCTATTTCCAAGGCACCATTCTGACAACCTACCTGAGGCACCAGAAATTAAATTACTCTGGAGGCTTAATGCTCTCTCTGGACTCATCAGCAATGTGCTAAGGCATTGGGCAGATGATGTCCACAGGAAGCTAAAGCTGCTCCTGCCTTCAGTCAGCTCAGGTAACAGAAGATGGTGAACCATTCCTCATCTGCTGCAGCAGAAAGAACTAAATGAATTTAAAATCTTTTACCACAACTCTGTCACTTCACACATATATCATCATGGCCATCAGGTAATTTAAAAGTAATTTAAGTTTCCCACATCTACATGGCATCACAGTTTTATGCTGAGCTGTAACATAAAAGGCCTTGAATTTGGAAAGTGGTTAAGTCCCATATCCAAACAGTACTTCAAACCTGTGGGAATGTTCCAGTATGAGGACACAATGCTTGGAATATTCACCAGATGATACTTCAGGGCCAGTGATCTCTCTCCTCAAGCATATATTCAGTGATTCCTCATTATGGTATCATTCCAGACTGATTATGTACAACAACTGTCAAATACAAAATATTTGTTTGGTGAAACTACAAAGATCAGTCAATAATCATAGAAAAGGTTTATGTAATCCATCAGTTTGACACGTTGGAAATGGAAGAAAAATTCTTAAAAAGGAGACTATTTTGGCAGGAAGATACTTTGTAGAAAGTGTCTACCATCAGGTCCCTTGTCTGTGATAGCTTTTGTGGCAATAACATAACTTTTTGGTCCTCCTGAGTTTTTATTTTATTTTTTTTAAGACAACGCATGCCCTCTGTCCCTGAAGATGTTATATTCCCAAAACAGTTTCCTTAAAATCCAGTATTAAACTGAGAAGCTGCAAAAAGAACCATATAGCACTATACTTTTTGGAACTTGCAGACATGCTTATTTTTCTCCACTCAGAGACAACTAGTGTGTCACATTTTATAATATGATAACAGAGACTACTTAAGTGGACAGATTGACAGATAAGAGAAAACAAAAATATTTTTCCTTTGAGAAGACATCAGTCTGCACTTGGACAATACCAAAAGCCACTGCCAAGAAGAAGCAAGTTTAGAGGTCAAAACCAAGTGCCAGTAGTGCTATCTTGAACAATAATCACTGTATGCAAAGAATGCTTCTGCTGCTGCATTAATATTTCTTCTGTGATGAAGGAAAAATGCAGACTGAACCTCACAGAACTGCCAGATGTCCTGTGTAATTAAGATGTTATGATCTAGTGGTCAAGTTCACAGCGTTATGAAAAGAATTTATGGTATGGCTTTTCCTGTATTTCTGTAGTAACAGTTGTTTTTCCAAACACACAGAAATCGAGGCTACGGGATATCCAGAAAAAGCGGTTATTATGCAGATAAATTCTACTTTCCATGCACAGTCCATCTACGTATGCACAGTTTAGGTCTCTGCTATTGTCCCAGATTTGAACACGTAAACTCTGGCAACCCTAAAACACTGCCAAATTTCTACAGACAAAGAAAGAAATTGTTTCAGCTCCAGATGTGATTGTGACTAAGGAGCTACTTCTGACCTCCCTCCTCTCTCCCATTGACCTTGGCAAAATACTTGTAAAATAGGGACTATTTATATTCATGAGTTGCCTTCTCAGAACTAGTTCAATACTGCATCATCAGGCTGTATACAAAACCAGTACTTGTGGCAAAAGATGCAAATATGACTTTTTTTATACTATTAACATGCAAATGTTGAACCAAATGGCTACAGGCTGGTAGGAAAGGAAAAGAAGTTCAGCTGCTGAGAAATCAGGATATTACATACAATCTGTTGTTCTGAAGAGCACATCTACACCGACGTAGGCAGTGAAACACAGAGACAGGTTTTCACTCACAATTTAAAAACACTTAGAGGCCAAAGGAGTAAATGACAGAAATTGCTTGCCACAGAAGTAAATACAGTTTTTCAACAAGATATTCCTTGGACTTCAGAAATTTTAACTTAAACCTTCAGGATACCTGTAAAATGGTTAAATACAAACAAACAATTAACTAGCTATCTAACTAACCAACCAACCAACCAAATAAATAAATAAATAAATATAATAAAAGACTTTTGTCATCAGTTTAAAACTGTCAGTCAGCTGTGCAACTATTGTATCAAATCAACAGTCTAGAAATTGTTAATTGAACCTGTATTCAAACCAAAGTGAAATGATGAGATTCCCCATATTAATGTTGTGATAAATTAAATCAACTTATTTAACATTCTTACACCTGCTGTGCAAGTGGTAGCTTAAGTCTCTTTGGAGTATTGTAAAGAAAGTGCAAAGAAAACACTTGGAAGTTATGAATAAAGTAAGTAATAAAAGTGATAAAATTATAATAAACTTTTGAAGCAACATGGTAAATCCGAAAACTATCACTATATATTCCTCAATTCCAAGAAACTCAAATTACCTGATTTCTCTACTGGTAGAAACAGGTTGATAGTGCATGACTTAAGATATGACAATTGCTGCAGATCCACGTGGAAGTGACTCTACCCCATCTCTCTGGGACATTTTTCTAAGCATTAGGGCCTCTCAGACATATCCATTAGGCAATTAGTGTGGTGAGAGCCGCTGCTTTTCAGCTGCTCCATCTGAAGCCTCTCACTCTTTTTAATACTTCAAGTTATCACCCCTCAGAGAAAATACACAGGGAATATATTACTACCCTGGAAATAAAAGCAAATCTATTGACAATTACTGCAGAACAGCTGATGTACCATAAACTAGCCAAGTCATGGCAACACACCCACCCACACAGCTAAATGATCATGGGATAAAAGGTTAACTTAGACCATTTTAGAGCAAGGAAACAATTTAGTATTTCTTTCTCTTCCACACATTTAGTGTGACCTCATATATTCTTTACTGTACACCTTCCAAACTGGGAAGAGAATACTGATTAATATTCCAAGGAGTTTTCTATAATTATATTTAAAAAACCATCTTCTCCAAGGCAGATGAAAGTATTATGATAAATATTTTAAAGCCTGACAAACACAGACATACAATTGAAACAGACTGGTTATCAGCATAACAATGCTGTATCAGAGAAGGATTCTCTGTCATTCAGCTTTTACAACCAAAAAACCCAACACTTCCTCATCTTACCCTGCAACAAAATAAGACATAGCTCTTAAGAAGTCTCATCAACTACACAATTTATTGTATATCTTCAATTATCAACACTGATTATTTTCTCTGGACATATCCAGCTTGTACTTGGAGAACAGATGAATTATTTCTGGAAGAAGAAAGGTTTTATCATAATCTTGTGTAATAGAAGACTGTTGAGGGCTATTAGTATGGTAAGATTTCAGGTAAAACTGCAAAGCATAAATGCAGGTTTCTTAATTGCATCATGTGCTTTAAAGCACAAAAAACTGCAATATTTGAATTGAAATACATAAAAATCCACTATACAGCATAGTATAGGGTACATGGTATAAAATTCATATATGTTTGTAATAAAGTTGTATGGTATATAAGCAGCATTCACAGTGTTCTAGACACTAAAAATATCGTAGTTCATGTTTTAGAATCACAGTACCACATGCTGACGTATTAGAAACAAAGATTTCAATTCATGACTGACAGAACTTGTTCTATTGCAGCAGAACAATGTAATGCATGTAAGTACTTCAGCATCACTTATTCAAGGAAATGGAAAGTATTTTGAGAAATGCTGTGTAGAAAATGTGTATCTGAAATTCTCCACCTCATAAGGTAACCTCAAGTTAGATGCAATCATTATGTTTAGAAAACATCATGCTAATGTGCCTCTAAAAAAGAAAAAAGAAGCAATCAGAGTCAACATACTAAGAAGACTTAAACAGATTTACAGAGGGGCAAATNNNAGAGATTTACAGAGGGGCAAATGAGGTAGAAATTTTGCCTGCCAATAAGGACTGTAGCAAGCATGAGTTGACAGTTGAAAAGTGATGGATCAGGTCCACAGAAAGAGCACAGTACTCAGCTGCTTTATTTTTTAGTGTATAGCCCCATAATTGCTGAAGGCAGATCAAAACCACTCAATTCTTTTTCACTGCCTCTGCCTTTGGCACAGTGTCTTCCATAATAACACCTGATTATTCTTATAAAATTAGCAACAAAATATTGGAGAACTTTACTGATCAGTAACTCAGATTAAAAAAAAAATTAAAAATAATCTTGCTATAGTTGGATGTCTAACTGAATGTTCAGTTTCTTTCACCACAACATAGGCTGTAAGTCACTCAAAAGTGTGGTTCATAGCCTTTGGTTACAGCAAGGAGTGGTTACCTTTACTCCAAATCAGATCCACAGTCACAAAACACAAACATAACAAATAATAAAACCCAAACACACACATACAATTAAAGAACCATTTGGAAAAAGTCAGATATTATCAATTCACCAAGGATCTCTCACACACAAAGAAATTTCAATGACAAAGTCATAATAAACCTCACTTCTCCAATGTAATGTTCAACTGTCTCCAGCCTAAGTCCATCTCTTCTTTTTTTCTGACCTCCAACTCATTCTTTACACCTACTTGCAGTCACAGAAAACTGGGAACTACAGCAAGAAAACAAAACAAAACAAAATAAAACAAAAATCTCTCATTGCTCACTGTGATGCACCACAAATTCAGGATTTGGAGGGCAAAGTGGGACAGAAGAGGTGAATGGAATTGTATTATTAGAACTGGCAAAATCATAGGCATTTATTAATTTTTTTTAATCCTTCAGAAATACAGCCCACTTTAGCTTTCTTATTGGTACTACTTAATGTTTCTCAAGGCAAACCAAAACTCTCAAATTCCATCATATGTCATTACACTAATCAAGTGACAAGCCACCAGAAGATCTATCCCACTGCAGCAAGCAATGGCAGGTTAGTATCTCTTATTCAGGCGACTATTAGAAAGCACCAAGAGCCTTTCTCAGGTGCTTGCTCATAGCAGAGGGAGATGGTGTCATTCAGGCTCCGGATTGCCGTGTTCCCCAGCAGGCACAAGTTTCTGTTTGCTCTCTCAAATACAAGATTTACAGCCCTGTCCATTCAGCACTAATCCAAACCCAACCCATACCTCCTTATTCCAATTTCATTCTTCAGGTATCTCCAGCTATGTTTACTTCCCAAGCTTCTCACCATAACCTCCTTGTCTTGCATGTCAATCTCATTACTCCAGACATAAAACGATTCCATTCTCATTCAACCTCAAACCTTCATTTGAACCTTCTTTCCTTCAGCCCCAACTTCTTCCTTTCTGCTTATCAAAACACTGGACTTATTTTCTTCTCCACACCCACATCCAGTTCTTATCCCTACTGCAATCAAATCAAGCAAGACAAGGCAAGGGAGAAACAAAGCACAGAGGAAACCATTCTCCTATTCAGCTTTGGGACACAGCCCAAACCCAGAGATGAAACTATAGGCCAAGTCCACTTCAGATCAGATTGTACATATTGTGATGAAATCTTCAGGTACTGTGCTATAAAGATAAAAGATATTTATTGACCATATGCAAAATACAATTTTAAAATAGCTAATCCAACAGCAGATTTTCAGAAAGACAATACCACATGCATCATGGCCATAAAGGCCATTTCTCTTCAACTTTCAGTCTTGTCCTACAACAAAGGACTTTGAGACAATATACAAACCAACGAAAGAAAAAGAAAGGAATAATAAGGTAAGTTTAAGTCTACGTGTCAACACAGTAGTTTTCAGTTTGGAAAAGAGACAAAGACAAGGTAGATTCTAATTTAGAAATCAATTTACTAATTAGTTTTGGCTAGATAGGCTTAAAAGAAGCTTGACTTCACTTCAGAACTCTGTTTGTAACCTACGCCTCTCCTATGTGCAGAGCTTAAAAATAAACGATACAAATATCTACTCAAATATGCCCATATTTAGTCCAGTTTTTACATTTCCATGATCTATAGCATTATGTAAAAATGAGCTTTACATACTCACACTAACTATGCATTCACACTAACAAAATACATTAAATAAAAGCAACTCCTGTATCAATACTTGCTGTCACATACACCAGCTGCTCCTGTCTTTGGCATTCCAATCAAACCAGATTCTTCCTATCGCTCAAATTTCTAATAAGTGGCAATTCAGGTGACAAAGTGGAAGGTGCACAAACTTTTAAAGTAGAATGCAGGAGGTGGATCTTTAATATTTACAAGCTTGCTAGTTCCTTCAGAAAATTCTCACAAGCTTGTTGGATGCAAGACTCATTCAGAAAAGCAGTGTTGACTCTTCCCCCAGACATCTTTCTCGGAAGTGTTTGTTACGATTTTTACCAATTTGCCTACCATGAAAATCCTGATTATTGGCCCACAGTTCTTTAGAGCTTTCTTGAAACTTTCATTAGATGACATGACATTAGCCAAGGTGCAGTCAATGGCGACCTAGTAAAATTTAAGTGAAAAGCTGCACATTACATTCAGCAATTCGGTTGGTTTTGCCTCAAGTTTCTTGAGAACCTTGGTCACGCATTACCTGGTCCTGAGAGTCTGCTGGTATTCCAGTAACAAATGTATTTTACAACACTGAAATTTGACTTAAAGCCACTGAAACATTATTATAAATTTCCAGCACAGGAGTTTTCTCCAGGCTCTCCCACAACAAACATTAGCAAAAAGAATTTTCTTTTCCTGCTGTGGCCTCATCTCCTATGGATGCTCCTTCTATTTCTGAGAGCCTGCTAGTCCTATAGGTATTCTGAGAGGCTGCAATGCATTTGTACAAATATTATTAATTTTTAAATATATTTTCTGCAAGTTGCTCTTCAGATTATTTTTTGTCTGCCTTGAACTAATACATTTAATCTGTCTGTTCTAGATACAATTTTTTAATGAATGCTTACTTTTGCCTATGAGCCTTTTTTAGCATCCTGTTTGATTATGGCATATGTCTTGTTATCTTAGGTCTTGTTCTCATAAATGGCATGCATTTGTCTCAAGTTTCCAGCATGATGTCCTGAAACAGTCTCTATGCTGCCTGCAGGGGATTCTACTTCATTTACTTCCCCCTTTTATTTTAACAGTTTTTCTGAGCACAAGTGTAATAGATCTTTTGCTTTCCATTGCTTCAACGTGAATTCTGAATGATCATTGACAATACAATCATTACTATAAAAATGCTCTCTGATTACAATTTCAAAGGAGATAATATTCCTCAGGAAGAAATTAAGAGTTGTTTTTCATTTTCTGGTTGGCTACTCCAATAAACAATCATTGATGGCATCTAAAGATTTAATCTGAAGATCCCACCCACATGCAAGATCTGAATTATCTATATAAAGATATATTTAATTCATGTAGTTTTAAAATTTCTAAGGTGCCACAAAATTCAAGACCACTGAAGGGAGAAAAAAAATCTTCAGTTAAAATTAATATTGATATTGCCTCCAACTCACTCAGTCTCTGACAATTTAGTAATTAACTGCTTGTGAGATTCTCACTATCCTGAATGAAGCATAGAAGTCAACTTGTAAAAAATGGCAGTAGCTCTCTTTTGTTCAGACTGATTGGTAAGAATCTTTTTGCAAACTAGTCTGCTGTTTTATGGCTACCCATAATACCACTATCAATTTCCAACTTTCTTGATAAAGCCTGTGTATGGGACTATCCAATTTTTAAGTCCTTTAATAGGAATTCAGTTGGTGCAATAGGGAATTATTATAGACTTTAGAAGAACAGTTTTCTGTTACAGAGTATTTAGTGTTGATTAGTTAGTCCATCAAACAGCTGCTTCAACCCTTATAATAATGAAGCTATTAACAAGCATCAGAAAATTCAAGTCTCAAAAGAGACAGTAGTACCTCAGTCTAACAGAGGACAACGACATCTAGCAGGACCTTTGTTTGTGGGGCAAGGTTTTGGTAGTGGGCAGGGGTACAGGGATGGTTTCTGTGAGAAGCTGCTGGAAGCTTCTCCTGTGTCTGGTGGAGCCAATGTCAGATGGGTCCAAGATGGACCTGCTGGTGGCCAAGGCCAAGCCAATCACAAATGGGGACAGCACCTCTGGGATAACATATTTAAGAGAGGAAAAAACTTCATGCATTGCAGCAATTGCAGCCAGAGAAGAGAGGAGTGAGAATATGTAAAAGGAACAGCCCTGCAGAAACCAAGATCAGTGCAGAAGAAGGGGGAGGTGGCACTCCAGGCAATGGAGAAGAGATTCCCCTGCAGCCCAGGTGCAGAACATAGTGAGGCAGCTGTGCCCCTGTAGCCCATGGAGGTCCATGGAGGAGCCCACACCAGAGCAGGTAGATGCCCAAAGGAGGCCATGACCCCGTGGGAAGCCCATGCTGGAGCAGGACTTGTGGATCCATGGAGAGAGGAGCCCACGCTCATTTGCTGTCAGGACTTATGACCCTGTGGGGGACACTGGAGCGGCCTATTCCTAATAAAGGACTGCATCCAGTGGAAGGGAGCCACACTGAACAGTTCATGAGCAACTGCAGCATGTTGGAAGGACTCATGCTGAGTAGTTCTGTAGGAGGACTGTATCCCATGGGAGGGACCCTGCACTAGAGCAGGGGAAGGAGTCCTCCCCCTGAAGAGGAAGCAGCAGCAGAAACTACTTGTGATGAATTGACTCCAAAAACCACTCCTTGTTCACCTGCGCTGCTCAGGGAATGAGGCAGAGAACTGGGAATAAAGTGTAGCCTGGGAAAAAGGGAGTGGTGGGAGAAAGATATTTTTAAGATTTGGTTTTACTTCTCATTATCCTAGTTTTATTTGATTAATAAATTAATTTGCCCAAGTTGAGCTTATTTCGCCCATAATAGTAATTGATTGAGTGATCTCTCCCCTTCCTTACCTTGACCTGTGAGCTTCTGTACAGCTGAGGAGCAACTTGATGAGCAATTAGCCTCCAGCCAAAGTCAACACCCCACAGCCCTACCAGATGCCAACCTGTTTATAACTACTGACATCTCAGCTCGCTATGTGATTCAGCACCTTTGTTACACCAGCGTTCCTCTTCTGCATCATTTTTCACTCACAAAAGCTCTCAAGATGCACCAATTAGTTGGGTAAATGCATCAAATCTTTCTTCAGAACATGTCTATGGAGGAATTTCAGAAATATTTCTCTAGTTCAAGTACTCAGTTAAACTAAAGAACAGTGTGTTCAAAATCTACCTGTAATCCTTTATGAAAGAGAATAAAATTTTATATGATCCACAAACTGAGAAATTTAAAATAGATTTTGTGTTACAGAGTAAAAATTCTAATGTGAATCATATATGCAGTTTATTCCATATATATTGCATACATTGTATGTAGCAAAGAACAGGAATCACATGGTATCTCTTTGCCCAGTTTAAGATGTGCAAATTTCTGATAGTTCTTCTATATGGAACATAATTCCCTAAAGGAAGACACAGACTTATGCTGTTAAGCAAAATATACTTCAAAGCTCATTCTATCATTACTTAATTCAGCAGCCTTAAATCAACATCCTAAACCAACAAAAGTTTCATACCAGGATGGGGATAAGAGAACTAAATTAAAAATATCAGAGAGAGGTTTAATTTTTGAAGAGTTTGGTCACTGACATTAAAGGCAAGTAATGCTGCAGTCAGGGAGTTGCAACACAGAGTCAAACCATATGAGTATTTTCGGACAGAATTCACCAGATTTAATCAAAATGCTAAGTTAAACATCAGAGCAACTAGAAGTTTGTGTTGTGGTAGCAGAAGCTTTCAGGTTTCAATGATATTTGATGTGAACGCTGCTGTGCTACGCAGTGAGAAGATATTGAAGGCCTCTAAAATGTCCGTTTGAGAACACTAAACATTTAGCCTGCTCCCACCACCTTCTGAAACATGAAATTAATACATGCTGATAAGTTTACACTAACACAGTAAGCTAACAGACTGAGGTACTGGTTAAAGTAATAAAGATCTCTGGTTTGTTGGAAGTTTAATAATGGCCTGTTCCTACAATGACAGAAGAGTTATGAGTAGTTATTAAAAGTACTGAGATGTTTCTAGCTCATTCATACAAACTAACAAGCAGTATGTTAGAAAAACAGAGAGCTATAAGCTAAAAAGCTTAGGCTGTACTAGGCTCAGTAGCCACAGTGGCTGGAGTTCAACATTGACTCAGTACTTAAATATTTGCTCAGCTCCTTTCCCAGGATTCACAGTCTGAGAAGAATTATGTGCTACTGCAAACATGCCCTCAGCAGTACCTCACTAGTTAGCTATGTCTACACAAAATTTCACACCAACAGGTACATAGTCTTCTAGGATAATTCCATTTGAAAGAAACCTCAAGGGGTCATAGAGTCATAATGTGTCAATAGTAGATGTTTTCTATGAAAGAATAAATGTTATCCTGTATCCCCATCTCACCTTTATATCAAAAGGAGTAGTGGCCAATTTTGTTTCCCCTGTTGTGATAAGTTTCATTTCAAGCCTCATTTCTGGTAGGGTTAGAACTCCAAATATTAATAAACAGTGAAGGTTTTACACTTCTGCAACCCAAAGTAGGATGGCAACTGTTGGTCATCCCAGGTAGTTTGGGATCAACTGCTGTACAACATATAAGAGAACCAATACTTTGGCTAAGTCAGTTTCTGAAATAGGGCAATGAGGCAAAACTACCAAGAGCAGAAAGACAATGACTAATATTTCACAAAATCTGCTATGAATCCACTCTAGGAACACCACGTTAAAGCGGTTGTGTCCAAAAAAAAGAACATCTCAAAAAAATCACAAGGCCTACATGTTCAGGTTTCCTCCAAGGACTACAACAAGGCATTAATGCACTGAGTTAAAACTAATTCTTTCAGACACTAAACCCAGCTTATATACAAATGTTTCTACTTCTTTGGCAGCCATATGTCAACTATCCCTCATAGAAGTTTTTATTCTGGCCTACAGAGACAAAAAACATCCTCAGCTCTCATGTACAAAAACATTTGATTCATAACTTTCTAAATGCACACTTGTCAGACAACTTTCCTCTTAATTTCTGTCTAACATGCTAACCAAAACCAAGGTATATCTGTTGAAGTCTCTTAGCCTTTCAAGGTGTTTCTGAAGACACTAGCTTTATACTTGTTCCACTTCACATCTGGAATAAAAGCAAAAGTCATATGGAAAGCAGGAAGAAGAAATTTAAAGGATCAAAAATCAAATGGATA
>VWZD01010832.1:458384-470984 GCA_013396695.1 Sakesphorus luctuosus
AAAAGATAGTAACTAAGAAACCTGAGTCAAGAATGGTTGTTATAGGTTGTGCTGTAGTTAAGAAATGTAATAAATGCATGTTATGGTTAATTCACAGGTGTTCTTGAAAATTTCATTTTAATATTTTATACTCTTAATTCAAGAAGAGGTTACAATAACTGCTTAAACTGTTTAACATGTTAAGGAGCTTCATTTTAAAAAATCATCATAGACATTAAATGTAATAAATTTAATAATCCATTTATTTAAAAAAAAACATACAAAGTTTAATCTCTGTAAACAAGAGCAGAACCTGAAAAACAAATAAAAACCCAAACCATATGTCCAGGGTGCACCCATTTCTCTGTAAGTATGTGAAGACAGTTAAGGTAATTCCAACTGATCTCACAACACCAAATCCACAACTTTTCCCTGTGGAAGGAAACTAATATAATAGCACAGTATGATACCTCAGTAAGTGTATTTTTCTGCTCTGTGCTTGTTTTGCACAAGCACATCTGCTAAATTAGGCAGAGTTTTGAGCGGCATCAACCTGCAACAAAAAACCCTGAGGGAAGGTAGTTATTAACCTCCAGGAAACAGAAAAACTACGTATTACTGCAATATATTCAGCCTAAGAATATATAAACTCATGAAGTTTGATGCATCAAGATGGTCTCTAAATCACCTCAAAATAATTTTTAAACAAATTAGTTATTGTCATGACTAGCTGCCATGCACATTGCTGCACGGAACTCATGATTGTTCAGCAGAAAGTTAAACACGGGAGACTACTTTTTTACAGCACAATAACCAGAAGCCATTAGAATGGACTAGGAACAACCAGGCCAAACCAGAAAGAGACAGTTCTTCCCTAGTAGGCAGTAAGTNGATAAGCAGCAACTTGTGATTAGAGTTTTTATTGATTTTTCTCTTGGTGTGCTGCTTCTACAGACACTGTTATAACAGGAAGATGCATAGGATAGACAGAAAAAGTTCCAACTCATCTTTTGGCCTCAAAAGTCTGTTTAATATGACATCTTTAAGTCAAAAATGTCAAAGATATTTAACTGTTATGAACAGATGTTAAACTTGACCTTGGATAAAGATCAGAGATTAGAGACAGAATATTAAGCTAAACAGACTCTTAATCTGAGCCATTTTTATGCTTTTACACTAATGAAACTCACAAGTAACTTTACCATTTGTTTAACAACAGTTTACTGAATTAAATGCCATCTCCTAACTTCCTCTTTCCTATTGGAAGTTAAAAAATTCTTGTAGTAAGAAAATATGGTAAAAGGGAATGAAAATTCAATAAAGACCTAGAAGAAAGAAGCAGTAAGGGCAAATGGGTTACAGCACCTGCAGCTACTTAACTTTTTTCAATCTAAATTAAAACCCACCATGTTGCTCAGCACAGTGAAAGTTTACAATGCTTACACATAAGAAGGGCTCAGCTGCCAACCAGAGGGACCTGGACAAACTGGAGGAATGAGTGAACAGGAGCCTCATGAAATACAACAGTGACATACATGAATCCATGTGCTTGGGAAGGAAGAGTTCCCTGCAATGATACAGGCTGCGAGCTGCTCTTCTGAAAAGCATGAAGGGCTGGACAAGGGCTGGACAGTGTGCCCTGGCAGCAAAGGCAGCCGGCAGTTCTCTGGTCCGTGTTCACAGCAGCACAGCCACTAGAGCAAGCAAAATGATTTCCCCCTCTGCTCGCTCTTAGAGACCATACATCTAGTACCTCTAGTTAGCAGAGGACCACAGAGATGACTCCAAGAGTAGAGAATGTACCTCGTGAGGGGAGGCTGTGGGAGCTGGGCTTGTCTAGTCTGGCTTGTCTAGTCTGGTTTTGGGGGAACCCACAGCAACCTTCCAGTGTCTAACCTGAAGCCAACTAAACACCAGTACCCAGTGGTGCACAGTGGGAAGATTAGAGGCCATGTTGAAACAAGTTCACACTAGGTGCAAGTAAAAAATTTGTCACTATGAGGAGACACAATCAGTGAGACAAGGTGAAGAAGAATGCCCAGAGAAGTTGTGCAGTCTCCATCCATGAAGGTTCTCAAGGTAAGGCTGGATATAACACAAAATAACAGGAGAGAAAACTTAGAGAATCACAGTGACTTCACGACTGGTAATCACCACTGCAACATTCAAAGTCGACCTTATTTAGCTTGACCTTTTCACCTTTACGTTTGCTAATATTCTCCTAAGTCCCACAGGCATTTTCTTTAATTTTAATCTGATTTAAGTTAATTTGGAGCAATTGTTCTCAGCTTTCATTTAGTTCTGAAAGTTGCTGCTTCTGTTCTTCAACCTGGAGAAGAGATTCTGGTCATTTTCCTTC
Source organism: Sakesphorus luctuosus (assembly GCA_013396695.1). Lineage (NCBI taxonomy): Eukaryota > Metazoa > Chordata > Aves > Passeriformes > Thamnophilidae > Sakesphorus > Sakesphorus luctuosus. The sequence continues at coordinate 460,723 of VWZD01010832.1, forward strand.
CTGCCTTATTATGCCATTTAGTACTACTACCTCCACTAAACTCCTTAACTTCACTTTTTGGTCTACCATGGCTGCAGTCCACTATTTACTTTCATAAAAAGATCTTAATTCAAAAAGTTTTTGCTATGGGTAATTTTTATTCATTGTGGGTGAGCTGCAAGTATAATCAAGGACAAAAAAAATTCACAAAGGTCATTAAGTCAGTTCCACTCCAACTCTATTTGACACAAAGGCATGCAGTAAAATATTCCAAGAGTATCATTCCAGGTTTTCCAAATGTATAAGTTCTGGCCAAAAATCTCTAAGTAAATATGTTTCACTTAAACTGGAAATTGTGAGGCTGCTTTCATTTCTAACCTCGAGATGAGGTATGTGAAAGCTTTATGCTTTGGCACATACTCCTTCTAAATTCCCATTCTAACTATGCTGTAGAAAAGAAGTAAAACTGCTGTCCCTTTAAAGCAACAGCAAAGAGAATATATACCCCTCCTTATCGTCTCCTGCAAACAAGATCCTGTGGCATATGCAACAGAAGATACAACTGCTAATCAAAATAAAATGCATTAAAAAAAAAACAAGTAAGGCATTGCAAACAGTATGTATGCTTATTTAAAGCAGCAATCTTTTTGGCCTAATCTAGTTACATACTTTCGTCTTTTCTAAGAGTCTGCCCACAGCAGATAAACACACAAACCTTCTTGTGCTGCACCAACTGACGTCAGCAGTCGCTTAGGAACAGCGTTTGGTGCAAAAGTGGTAGTACCGAAACTATGTTTACAATTGAAAAAGAATGAAGTATGCAGAGCACACCATAGCTTCAGGAAAAGAGATACAAACTTATAAATATAAACCAAAAAAAGATCTTTTCTAAAAATTCACGAGACTTTCAAAGAATGTTTATCTGCTTAAATATCAGTGACTATAAAGAGCAATAGATTTAATTTTTGTATTTTCAACAGTTCACTCTCCCCAGAGGAAAAAAAAAAGGAAAAAAGAAAAAAAGTAGCTATCAGCTTTGTCAGTTTTGGAATGTAAGCTCTGAGCTTCTTTCATTTCTGTCTAATCTGTAAACAAAATTCAAATCCAGTAACAACTTTATTGGGTAACTGTTTACAGAGACAAAGCCCTGTTGTACCCACTGCAGGAAAACAAAAAATCTCACAAAACAACCTGCACCAGTACTTTAAGGAACTTAGAAGTGCTCTACTTTAAATAACTCAATACAAAAATTATTTTGAAGACCTTGAAGAAAAAAAGAACATTAAACTATATAGATGCAAAGCTGTTTGCCACAGATTTCCAAAATTAATTTTGCTATTACAGAATTTTAATTTAGAAAGAGTGTGTGTGAAACCTCTGTGAAAAGGCTTAGTTATTGGTCCAGTGTATGTTTTAAGTAAAGCCCAAATTCTAAATAGCCTGATACTTGCTATTCTTTGACAACATATTTTGAAGTTTCTAAGCACTTGTTACACTTCTGAAAATATATAGAAGAAAAAAATTTGCATAGTTTACACAAGTTTAAAAATGTTATTTGAAGTATAGATATATGTATTAGACCTCTAGTAGGCATTCTCCAGCTTCAGCCTATGGAAATTAAGCAGTTTTCTCATCAGAGCTGGGCCTAATAGGAATGCACTGTAACGTTGGACATCATAACAGAGGGAGTCTGTACCCTGTGTGCTCACATTCCTCCTGCTGGCTCTGAGAAAACATGAAGGAAGAAGCTAAAACTAGAGCGGCCAAAAACAGGATGCTGAATAATATGAGTCAATATTACAAAAACCAGAATGCTTATTTTCATATTCTTTTGACATATTTCCAATATAAAACCTCACATTCAACAGTCACTCTCAACTCCTGAACTATAATTAGTTACTCAGACCTGAGAGGCTGTGCATGAATTTATCACAGTCTTTTGCTGCACATACTTCCAATCAAAAAAGTGTATGGAGAGCGAACACAGTCTGCCTCTTCCATTAAGCTAACACAAGCATTACTGTAAATTCAGGAGGGCTAACTGGAACATACATTGTATCAAATGGAAGTGACCAAAATCAGGAAGATTCCTCCTTCACTCCACCAAAAGGAACCCACCATCCATATGCAAAGTGGAAAAACTGTATAAAAGACAGTAAGCACAGATAATCCTCTTTTTTTTTTCAATAAATTCCTGACATGGGTTTTACCAAATCTCTAAAACAAATACAAGGAACAAGTAAAACCAACCTGATCTGAAGCAGAGCATCCATGGTTTCATTCATCTCAGTATTTTTTTGGTCTGCTATCAGGACTGAGAGAAAGCTATTTCTGTGATTCCAAGGCACCCCTAAAGAATATTGTCTCTGGACAAAGTCCAGATGTAATTTGGGCCAAGAACTGGCATATGACCCCAAACTGAAACAATTCAACTACCCAAAGGTCTAAGCAGTTTATCTCTAAGACAAGCAGAGAGATCTGAAGAAATAGCTCTACTAAACTCAGGAAAGCCTTACTCATTGAATCAGATAGAGTTCAGAAATTGCTTCAGCTTGCTTTCTGATTTATATGCCTGTACCTGCACTCTAAGTCAACTTTTCCAGGATTCCTAACTTACTTCCCATCACATCTCTCATCATGACAGCTGAAAACTGAGTTTCCAGTCTCCTAATACCCTTGGGAAACAAAACATCACTTATCTACTGCTGTATCTGGAAACAGTCAAGGTGTTGAAGGGAACAACTAGTTTTCAAATTACTGCTATACTCTGAGAATTTTCAATGGGCTACAACACAATTCAACCATACTTCAATGGACAACACCAGCAGCAGACTCTCTTAAGTCTAACTCCTGGTAAACCTCCCAGACAGAGACATTTAGAAGCCACCTGGATAATCTTTTAACTATGACTTGGGATAGGAAGCGAAGAGCCTGAAACAAATGACCAGTTGTTACCAAAAATGTAGCCTATGCACTAAGCACACACTTCACAGAATTCTAGGCAGAATTATGCTCCTACAAAGCCAGCTTTGTGTCCCATAAAGAGGTAAGACTTACTGGGAGATTTAACTTTGTTGTTCTAATAACTGGTCTTGAAAACTGCCGAGTCTTAAGTAAGGGTCTTTTTCCTTCCTCACCCTCTCCTTTATAAATGTTAACTAGTCAATTTTAAAACAAACAAAAAAATTACCTTGCTGCTGAAACAGACAACACATGCATTTGAGCTATGTAATAAACTATAAACACAAAAACCATCTTAGCTGCAAACAGAACGTGAACTGGAAGATACAATGAGAAATATACTTCATTCACATAAGTTCCATTTCTTAAAGTGGGAAAAAACGACTTTGAGCATCAGAAAAAACTAAAAATTCACATCTTCTGGTCACTCAGAGAAAAGAAATTCTATGAAAGCTCATCTTTTCCTTGTAAAGCAAGCTTCTCTGCTTCATCCTTTTGTCTGCTGTCCATTTTACTATTCAGGGCTCCCCAAGAAAACACTGTGACCTGTCCTTTTACTTCTGAATAGGTACAACACAGAATAAAACGGCAGTGAGACAACTTGCTTTCACATCCCAACAGCAGTGAATCAGGCCTCCTGCCAAGTCAAAACTTGTTTGAGTGTCTCCTCCAAAAAACAGCCATTGCCACTCCTATCTAGGAGTCTGCTACAACAAAAGAAGTTACAGTCTCTGCAAGAAAGGCTCAGAGCATAAATAAATTAGCCAATAAATAAGGAAACATTTTATTTATCTTGGAGTTGTCATTGCTAGAGAGCTTGTTTCTGTAACTGGTAAAGACTGAAGAACAATAAATTAAGTCCTATAACATGACAAGAAATAAACTGTCATGTTTCACTACACAGAAGACCATCTTCCCAAAACTCAAATAAACATCACAATAAGGAATATCAAAACAGCAAACACACTTTTTCAGTAAAATGGGTAAGTAGCTCAGCGAGGAGCACAGATGATGAAATCCTTGGAACTTCTGTCTTATGACTAGATTACCTGGTAACTTGGAGTTGGATGTTTATCCTCTGTCAGATTTCACCGAAATAAACCAACAAATTCAAAGATATTCGGGATGAATACTGCATGCTGAAAAAGTTGGGGCTGTTCAGCCTGGAGATGAGAAGGTTTCATGGACACCTCATAACAACCTTCCAGTGTCTAAATGGGGCCCTACAAGGAAGCCAAAGGGGACTCCTTATCAGCAACTGATAGTGACAGGACAAGGGGGAATGGCTTTAAGCTGAGAGTAGGTTTAGATTAAATGTTAGGAAGAAATTCTTTGCTGTTAGGGTGGTGAGGCACCAGAACAGGTCACCCAGAGAAGTTGTGGATGCCCCATCTCTGGAAGTGTTCAAGGCCAGGCTGGAGGGGGCACTGAGCAACTGTTCTAGGGGAAGATGTCCCTGCCCATTGCAGGGTGGGTGGCAATTAGAGGATCTTTAAGGCCCCTTTCCAACCCAAACCATTCTATGAATGATTGCATGACAAAAAGGATATTTGAATTATCTAGAATGTGCACACATACACTACGTCCACATACATAAATTTGTCTACATCTATGAAATGTTGAAGTCATAATTCAATACAGGGTTACATACCAAATAAATTACCCTATAGAAGTAGATCCAAAAAGAAGGTCAGAATAGCCACTGCAGAGACAACCTTGAAAACAGACATCTGTGGTAAGGAAACAAAACTTCTTTACCTAGTCCAGATACAATCATAGAATCACAGAATTATTAAGTCCAACCATCAACCAGCACTGCCACCACATTTACCATTAAACCATGTTCTCAAGTGCCCTATCCACGTTTTTTGAACACTTCCAGGGATGATGNACCTGTGCTCGAGACCCTTCCCCAGCTCTGTTCTCTGGACTCCCTCACGCACATCAAAGTCTTTCGTGTCACAAGGGACCCACAACTGGACTCAAGGTGTGGCCTCATCAGTGCCAAGTAAAGGGAGACAATCACTGCCCTGGTCCTGCTGGACACACTATTGCTGATTGAAGCCAGGATGCCACCGGCCTTCTTGGCCACCTGGGCCCATGCTGGGTCATGTGCAGCTGGCTGTCAATCAGTGTCCCCAGGTCTTTTTCCACCAGACACTTTTCCAGCCACTATTCTCCAAGCCTGTAGCACTACCTGGGGTTGTGACCTGACATGACAGTGCCTTTATTAGTATGTAACAGGAAGATAAAAATAGGAAAAAGGAAACTATTTCTTCAAGATGTTTTGACTTGTATAATAAACTTTAGTGTTACATTTACATAGCTAAAAAGATGCTTTAACTTCTTGGAAGGACTATGATTTCAAGGATCAGTGCAAGTTCAGGGCTAAAACTTTAAGAAAGATGTTCAGAGGAAACAACTTGGAAGTTCACAAAAATGAGTTGGTTAAGACTAGAAAAAGCTACTTAGAAATGCTGATTCATTTGCAGAATCAAACAGTTCAATAGACTTAACTCTTCAATTAAAAAAATCATACTGGTGTTAAAAAAAAACTGATGTGGAAACTTCAGACTTACAAGCATAAGATTGAGTCACACTATTATGTTTAAGTGATGTTAACTATCACTATCACACAAACGGCTTTAATCACTTGCCTCAGGACACAGAAAATGAGCTACTACTTTGCAAACTACAAAATGCAGTTTCTCAATGTGTACAAATAGTCACTAAAAATTACTACAACTGCTTAAACAAAAACATACTGCACAGTTCATATAGGCTATCAAACTAGTCAGAATACTAAGAAGTATGTTTTAAATGTCAAAACGCAAAAGCTATCATTTAATTATCATTTAATTTCAATTATTTTGATGATATTTTTGACATTGACAATAATTTTACTAATATAAAAAGCTGTGTAGCTGCTTTGAAGTTATGAGATTTCAGCGTGAAAACACAGGGCATTTTACAATATTTAGACACATCATAAAAGGTCAGTCATTAAACACATAGATCTGAAAATGGGGTGGGAAAATCACATATGTTCTGTGAATGCTGGGTGTTCTAATTTTCTTTTTTATAAAATTATGGAATTCTGGGGGTTGTGTATGTTTTTTTCTTTGAAACTTCAAAGTCAATGTTCTAACAAACTAATTTGAAACATTTTGAATACTTAGTTTACATTTTCTGACAAAATATTGTCTTCTAAAACTACTATTCAAGCATTTTGGCAAAATAAGAATACAAGTGTTCCAAGAAAAAAAGAGACTAAAACTCTCTTTTATATAATGAAACCTAAATATACAAATGTATTGTATTAGCATTTTAACCTAGAAAAAGACTTTCTAATTGTATTGTGAATCAAGCTCTATATTAAATACCAAAGCAAACATCTAAGAGATTCTGAAATTTCTTCCATTTGATGCATGTTTCTGACCAATAGACAAAAGGGTAATCTTTAATTTTCCACAAATCACACAGGACTGTAACCAAGCTAATTAATTAATTAAAATCTGCACACAGGACATTTGCATTGAGAACAAAGTCTGTAACTTATAAGAAAGACAGATTTTTGACTGGAGGCCCCTCGACATTGTGGTTTAGAAAATAAAGCAGGTCAATCGGATTAGAATTGCCTGCTCTGGCCTTGGGTTATATCCCTGAAGGCACTGACCATTTACAGGAGACACTGACTAAATTCACAGAGCATTAAACTTGTGGCAGTTCATCAGCCACAACAAGGAGCTTGGGCAAAATATTTAAGGCTTGTGGGCTACATTTCCAAATGTTTATCAAAATGATTAATGGCAGAAAGGAATTCAACATAAAATATCCACCCACATTCACCAAATTTCCTGAGCAGATTTTACAATATGCTGCAAATTGTCTTAACGGTACCATTAGCAGCATTGCATACAGTTGTTTCAGGGCCATAACAAATAGTAGTCTCTGTGACCCTTTTTCTCACACTGTAGGATGTAATGGATGACTGCTATGAGCCACACTATTCAAAAGTCCTGGCCAAACTGTCACAATTATTCTCCTCAACTGTTTCTTACAATATATTTCTGATGTTTTCACTAGCCATGCTAACTAAAGATCTCACACAACACATCCTTGGAAGTGTTCAAGGACAGGTTGGATGGAGCTCCGAGTAACCTGATCCAGTGAAAGGTGCTCCTGCCCACACAGTGGAATGGGAACTAGATGATCTTTGAGATTCCTGTCACTCCAAAAATTCTATGATTCTATGATATTCTGGGAATTCCAATGACAGAGGACCCCGCACATCCTTCATACTTCACATCGCGTTGTCTAGAACACATTATCTTGTATAATCTCTAGCAAATAAATAAAGACCTAAAAAATGCTTATTTGACATAATGAAAATAAAGTGTTATAACTCCATCTTCTGGCTAGGAGCAATTGAAGTGGAAGATAAAATATTATCAAGTGAATTCAGCTCAGCATCAGGCTTTATTTGCAAACTTTAGGATTCTAAAGTTTCTTTGTGTGATTAAAGCTTTCTCTCCAGTTTATTTTTCATTTCCCTCTCCCTTCTCCCAGGTTTGAGTTTGATCTTTGTTAAGCATCTATGTAATCAATACTTTTGTTAATGTTTTTGTTTAAAAAATGTGAACTTAATCAAGAGTAAATTTCCTGTCTTCCTGAACATTATTTTAAGGGAAAATAATAACACTAATTAGGTAATGAGAAACTGTCCTTCTGTTAGGAAAGCAAGATTTAACATTCCAGGTGCCATAAAGGAGTAGTGCTAACAACTCAAAACAGCAGGACTGCAGACAATTTTCTCTTTGATTGTAAACCTCCAGCAGACTGAAGAAGAAAACACTAAAAAGCTCACAGCAGAAACACATACCTGAAGGCATTTGTGCATCCTTCCCAACAGCTGAATTTATTCATAATCTCAAATAAGACACGTGGTGGGCCTGCTTCCGTTTCTCCACACCCAACCCCTTCTGTAAAAAATCATCATAGTGGCTAATGCCTTTTACACTGGTGATTCTAGTGGAGTGAGGGACAGAACATATGAGCAGATAATTCTATGAAATGAATATATATATAATAATAATGGCCAATCTTCATGAACGAAGATTTGGGAAGGGCTCACCCCACATGTGCCCGCCAAGCCTGCGCAGGGGATTTTTTAGGTGAGGCTCAGCGTGCGCAGAACTGGCCCCACCGTTTAAGTCCTGAGGTTCATTTGCCACGGCCAAGCAAGCTTGGACAGTGACAGTGAAGTCTCCTTAGGACTATCTACAGCACCCGGTACTAACCAGGGCTGACCCTGCTTGGCATCCGAGATCTGACAGGATCGAATGGCAGGGAGGCATTTAACTGCCAGGGCCGCCTGTACTGAGACTCGAACTTGCGACCTTGGGAGTTGGAGACCGGAGTGCTCTCCACTACGCCACGGGACCGCCCCATGAAATGAATATACTACAGAATAAGAGCTATTATGAAAGTAATAAGTGATACCTTACTGAATTGCACAATTCCACATCATTAAAAATTGTAAACCGGATGGAATTCTGGCAGGAACAAAGTCATGGGACCTATTTGCCCCATGAAGCTCAGTCTGGGCTTGAACTATAAATGAGAAACTGACATTTTGATCATATTTTCCTATTTCTTGTTGTCACATATGTGAATTTTTGGCAACATGAAAATGAAGAGCCAAGGAGTGTTACTGCCAAGAGCTGGACAGAAGCTTCCTTGCTGTAGCAACTTACTTTATCTAAAACCATCACATGAAAGCATCAAATAGGAGCAGATATACTTCCCAACTCAGTATGAGAGGACTTCCACTTCTGCAGTCCCAGGCAACAGCTTTTCTTCACTACCATGTTACACATTTAGTCTTCTAGACCGATGCATGATGAATTGACAAGAGTCCAAGACTCATAAGGTGACTCACAGAAGTGTTGTTACAGTTTTATAATGTTTTCATTTTACTTCACTCCAAAAATTATGAGGAATTTTCACATAAACAGTAGAGTACTAAAACACTGTTTTCAATGAGTGCCAAATAGTCTGGTATTTGGAAGAATATGATTCTCATGTGCTTTTCACTAGTTCATTCTGTTCTCACCTGTGAATGTGGGATGATTCTTAAAGTGTTTTTCAAATGAACCTTTTGCCTCATTTACATACAACTCTCACTAAAATATCTAAATTGCACCTTTCCACTCGAGGTCTTTGTGAAAACTTTGCAGATAATGTTACATGTTGCAAGCATGGTACCACATCTGACTGCAATTGCTTAGCATCTTATGCTTTAAGTACCTGTTCACCATATATCAGCTACCCAATCTTTAAGCATTTTGTTCCTTTACTTTGCATAGACAGTGCAGAGTATCCAGTTCACTCAAGACATAGAAAAAATATAGAGGTTTTTGGGCACAAGGGGATGCTTTTCTGACTGATTTACTGGGAAGTTCAAACACATCCATTCTTTTCACAGCACTGCCATTAGTTCTCTTAAATCAGCACAACTTGGCATTGGCACAATAAAGCAGCAGTCCCGCCCTCCCTCAGCTGCTCATTCCCATCCCTGGGTCGCTCCCTCCCTTATGCAGCAAAAGCATTCATGCAGACACGTGGCAAGGAGCTACAGAAAGAACTGATTACTTTTAACATGGATTAGTTCCCCAATTTAGTTCACTGTGTAGTCTCATGAATGCTTGTGTCAGCACAATGGGGAATGGTGCCAGGGCAGGAATGAACAGAAAGGGCTGAGAAGGACCACTCCTTTCAGTGTCAGCACCATAAAGCATTCAAGGAGTTGGAACATTTGAGCAGAGGTGTTCAGATTAGAAACAATATGACCAAAGGTCAAAAAAAAACCAAAAAAACCCCCAAAAAACATAATTCCCATTTTGCGACTACATAAAAATTAATCTAAATTGGACATAGTTCTTAGCATCAAAAAATTATTATGCTTTGACCTCATAACTCAAAATTTTAATCAACACTTGCACTGCAATTTTACCTCCCAGACTACAAATCCTGCAGTTGCACCATGGATTTTACTTAGTTCTGCTGCTGGTATTATGAGGGGATTAAAAAAAAAATTAAAAAAAAAAAAGAAGGGAAGAAGAAAAAAAGGCCACCCTAAAAACCACCAACATGTGAAGGACCAATAAGGAAGACTTGGGTGGGAAGACAGAATGTAGCAGAGACAAATGCAAGAGGTCAGCATTCCAATTTTTAAAAAAAGAAAAGAAAAAGAAAGAAAAGAGAGAAAGAGAGAGAGAGAGAGAAAGAGAGAGAGAGAAAGAGAGAGAGAGAAAGAGAGA
>VWZD01010832.1:471911-490136 GCA_013396695.1 Sakesphorus luctuosus
TAAAGGCTGTCCATCTTAGGGGATTCTAATGATCATATAGGAACATAACCATCTGATGAGGACACAAAACAAAGAAAACATCCCTTTGTGCTGCTCAGAAAAGCATGGAAACATTCCCGATGCACAAAACTTTCCATGCAAGGTGATCTGACTGCTGGCCCTTTTAGCTACATACATGAAAAAAACAATGGATTATCAGTCACTTCCTTCATGTTTTCAGTGGCATTTTCTACAAAATGCTTCAAAGTGTAAGAGTTGCAAGAACATTTTACTGATTTGCTTTCCACAGTAAAAATCACAATCAGAAAAAGAGGGAAGACCTTAATGCCTTTTTGTTTTCATAGCACCCACCTATCTGACTGATTCTAGAAGTTACAGAATAAACAATATCAGACAAGTTGACTTATGAAGTCATGGGATTAAAACAGATATAAAACAAATGTTTCCACATGAATTGGGCAAAATGTCACCTACTTTGCTGACAAAACCTGCAGCCCCTTACTGTAATGCCTGAAGATGAAACAGCCAAGTAGCGTCCAGTTCCATCTGTTGTTAGACTTATCTTTTGACACATGCATGTATACCAAGCAGCCTAGATGAGAATTCAGAAAACAACAATTGCAAGTTGTCAGCTTATAAAATCATTTTGAAAATAGCTAACAAGTGCCAGAATGAAGAGTAAATTCAGATAACTGAACAATATTAAAATTTATGCAGGAAAAAAATCAGTGTGTGATCATGTAACTCCCATTTCCTTCACCGAAAGAAGACTGACAAGGCTTACAGGGCTAAAATATTAAACAAGAATAAAACAAAATATAAATATATCTAATATAAATAAATAGAACAAAATATTTTATATAGCTAATGTATTGTATACCTTACAGGAATTGCCATAAATAAATGGCAGAATTCCTGAATATACACTCATGGACTCAACAGTGACTTGATGACACCTTAGCCTCTGTTTTACTGTCCAGAATTGAAGGGATAAAGAAGACTAAGGACAAAATTCAAAACTGTGATTTCCAGATCTTTCTTTGCTAACATCTACATTAGCTGTTTATTGGTCATACAGATTTAAGTCCTAATATTCACTGACTGCAACAGTAAAACTGCATGACTTGCAGTTGAGTTGATACCAGCGGACACCAAATACAGCACAAACTAAGCAGAGGCCACATGCAATGACTGAGGGAGACTGGACAAGTCAGCCAAACGACTCTGAACTATCAGCCAGACCAGCTACTCTTCTATTATAAAGCCATTCCAGCGCTTTAGCCACCTCCACATAATTTTGATTTATATTTATTTTACTTATGTAAAATACAATTGAGGAGAAACCTGTACAAAGATCCCGGGCCATGTAGAGAGTGATCACTGTTTGGAATGCAGCCTCAGAGATAAGCTAGCCATAAATGCCACTGGCATACAGTCCAAAAAATGCCCTAAAAATACGGCCTGCCAGACTCTACAGCCAAGCTAATTTATCATAAATGTGCAGAAATGAAGATACTCAATATTTCTAAGTGTTGTATTCAAAGGTTCAGGCGTCAGGGGAAGGGAAAGTTCTCTTTGAAGTTGGTTGGTGGTGGGTTTTTGTGGTAGTGTTTCTTTTTGGGGTGTTTTTCTTGCAATGGGGTGGGAAGGTTTGGTGATTTGGTTGTTGTCTTTTTGGCTTTATTATTTTAACATGTTAAAAAAAAAAAAGCAGGGGGTTATACGGAGGAATCCTTCCAAAATAATTTGAAAAACCTGGTATTCAAACATATAAAATATATTGAATTTTTGAGCTTCAGACAAACACAGAAACACCTGTGTTCTGAATTAACCTTGACATTTTAAAAAGTCTGGCCTTCAACTGTATGCTATAATTCTATTTTTTTAAAATCTAAGTTTATTCATGTGTTTGCCTATGGAAAAAAAAAAACCTCTACAGAAAAATAAAAATACAAACACTTTTGGTTTAAGCTGCTAGTCACCATGTGATGGTCTCAAAAACACCCTCCAGCCATAGCTAGCCATGAGGCAATACCCATACTAACAACATCCATCAAAATTAAAGCAGTTACTGTAAAACTGTTTACAGTTTTGAAGTGAAATGCAGAAGACATGATGAATTTCTGAGATAAAACACATACTGCTTTCAACACCAACTGGTTTATATTAGAGGCTAGGTAACCACTGAAAGTTACTGAATTTTAATCACAACAGAAAAAAAGATTTAGAACAATATAGAATTTAGAATCCCTTCCTTTAGAGTTTAAGCCTCAGGTAACACTAATTTTGAAAAATATGTTTTTAATATGTAGCACAAACCAATATTTAAGGTTAATTTTTGGAAAAGGTGGTGATATCCAAAATGCTGGTCAAACTTCAAGCACTTAATTTTGGCAACTAGGGAAGACCATTTTCAGACAGATTACAAAAATTTGATTATGTATCTTTGAGAAGCAAGCCCAGCTACCACATTCTTTAGAGAAGTAGGCTGGAAAGTTTAAATAATTTTTCAATTTATCCGCTTCACAAATTCTCATGAGCTCTGCAGCCGCAGTCACAACCAAACGGCTTGAGACGAAGCCAGTCTTTTCCTTTGTACCAGGGAGTTCAGCTTGCAACACTATCAAAAATAAAAGAACTGTAAGCTAATTGCTGGCAAGTATGACGCAAGCGGTTTCCTAGGTAACAGCCCAAGTTGCTGAAGTGCCTGATCCAGCATTTCCTCATCTGTTTGCACTCACACCAGCAGTCTGACAATGTAGTCACTGCATCCTGTTTCACTCAGCAGCCAGAGAAACACACTGAGCTTAACCCTTGAGTAACATCTTTACAGTGAACCTGGCTCATCTTAAACTAACTTTTACAGCGATATTTTGTGCAGACGTTTTCGTTTTCTGACACCTTTGCAGCAGCTGTCTACACTGCCTTTCCTATTTTTGACTGAGAAGGAAAGTACAAGAAAGAAAACAATTGTGAATAAAATTTAAAAATTAACGTATCTTTTAATTTGCATTTGCGCCACTGAAAGTTTCTGCCACAATTTAAATTTAAAAAATTAGTCAACCACGGATTTTACATGAAGCATTGATCTTAACTTTATAGCTACAGAATTTTCCTGTCTTTACATTATAGTCAAAGTAAATTAGATAAAAACATCAAGTGTATCTATTAAACTACTTCTCATTCAGTTCAAATAGATGTTTGTTCCTGTATTAAGTATATATAAATAAGACCATCGTTTTTAAAACATATCACAAAACAGTTACTGTATACACAAAGGAATACAAAAATCACATTTTGATCTAAAAAAAAGTAGAGAGCATGGGTCTCATCAGTAAGCTATCTTGCAGGGAAAGTGCAGATTTTAGAGGGAAAACAATTAATAAAACCAAACAAATGCTGACCTGTCTGACCATATACTGCACACAAAACATAGATAATTTTACAGTTTATTTTTAAATGTGAATTTGAATTTTGTCATTTCACAACATGAATAAACATGAAACAAACTATTTTCAGCACAGAGCTTTTATGTGCTGACATCGGTGCTTATCCGGTGTAAAAAGCATAACTGTTCTTCTGTATTATGGGAATAGTTGTGGGCCACAAAAAAAAGCAAAAAGGCAAGACAAAAGTTATGTGGGTTTTGGTAGGATTTGTTTGTTTGTTTAAAAAAATTCTGGGCAACGCTTCACCAAAGCAGAAGACACATGAAATTCACTGCTGAAAAAGTCTCCTGGCGTCACAAACTGATCTACCCACTGCACTTTTAAGTGGGAAATCCCCCTCAAATATTCTGAAGTAGACAGATGACAGCCAGCCAGAACAACCTGTCACGGCAGCTTCCTGACTACTAAAGAGAACTAGGCATCAAAAATGTGAAGGTGCAGGGAGCAGGCCATGTTAAGGACTGCAGTATTCCTTTCCCAGAAGATTTGTTCTCTCAGGAGGCCAGGTTCACATCATGCTAGAAGTGCACTACCAGTAGATCTATGACACACTGATTTTCCAGTAAATGGCAGCCTCATTCTTTCAAACACATTATGATTTCTCCAGTTTCTTGAGAAGCCTTCAAGTTCCAATCTAGTATCATAATTTAACCATATTCCAAATAAACCCCAAAATGTTGAGTTTTAGACCAAAAATCCCATGGGTACAGACAAATGAGCAGCCTGAAATAAAACTCCAATGACCAGTATGCAGGTATGCACTGGCAACTATACTTATGAAGAAAATAAGAAACCAAAAGGTTTATATTATATAATCAATTATCTGGCTTAGTCATCCATTAACTATTCGTTAGCATCTCAGAGACAGACATTTCCATCATCAGGCTTTTCTACTTGATTAATATTGTTTTTCTCTACATCACTTCTTAGGTTTTTTCCCATGCACCTGCATTTCTCTTTGATCTGATGTTCCAGTACTCACATACTACGTAGGAAGGCAGAAGAAAAGAACAAAGGAATATTTTCTTCAGCATAGACCCATTTTCCTCAACTGAATGGAAAGCCAGCTAAGGAAAAAAAAATAAAGGAAGTGGTCTGGTATGTCATGAAAATTTCAGAAGAGATCAAGAAGTTTCAGGGATAAAGAGGCAATGATAGGCAGAAAACCTGGGATGACACAAGGCATGCTGAGGAACTCAAATATTCCATAGGGGAGGGAAGGAAACCAGCACAGACTAATAAGACTATTGCTACAGGGTTATGCTGGGATACAAATGATTCCCACCCTAACTATATTCACCAAGGGATTAGAGAGCCCAAAGAAAATTCATGGGCTACATGATAGCTTTAGGTTATGGAACTGAAGTTTCAGACAAGTTCTCCAAAACTAAAACATAACATGGTTGCTGAGGACATCATTGATAAAATGAGTTTTTAGATGCCTGGATTAGAACCAAGTAGAAGAGCATGCACATACAAATTTTGTCAGAGGGCACTAAAAAGACTTTAAATATGAACAAAAGCACCAAAGGACTTAACCATTTAAGTTACATAACTGATATATATAGCAAGACCATTTAGTATAGAATGTAAGCCTCTACAAGGCACGGAAATTATCCAAATACTCATTATTTAGTACTTTAGCAATACTCAGAATTTTCATCTGCCTTATAACAATCCATCAGCTATGGAATCCACCATCACAATATACTTTTCTCCAGCTTAGTCTCCTGCAATACGTGGGACACCAGAAGAAAAATACAGCTCTAGTCACCAAGCCAGGTAACCTCCCAAATGACACTTGTGACAAGACAGATGTGGGGAACTCGCTGCTCTTTTTAATTTTGGCTTTTATTGGCTTACTCCTCTTATTGAAATCTGCTGGGGTATCACTACAGAACATGTCAAAGAGTGAATCAGAGCTAATGGAAAGAAAAACAGGCCTGCGACACAGCTGGGAATCTAACAGACATGCTGAAAAAAAAGCATTACTCAGAAATTGGAAATAATGTTCAAAATTTCCTTGAAAAGAAAAAAAAAAGTTCTGCAAAAGTCCAGTTAAACATGCTTGCCTCGCGGAGGTAAGTAAAGCTCAAGCATCAGGACAGAAAATACTCCTCTGCTGTTATGGATCCTATTACAGCCCAAGCCGTAATCAGAATGAAATTCCTCAACTAAATTCCATGTCAGTATTATAAATATCAAGAAAAGATTTTTATAGCTCTAAAACATCACAGGAAGATACATTAGCAAATATAAATCCTCCAATTCTTTCCCTCAATTGTGAAGAGAGCAAGATGTTCAGTATTTAATTTTGAGTCACGGCTATTATCATTAGTCAGCAGCTACTTTGCTACAACTACATCACATCTAGTCAATATCGCTCCTATTTCTACCTCCACACTTGCTTAGCATAGAAAAGAGTCAGGCAAAACATAAACAAGATGGCTAAAGGTTTAGTCTTAAAAAAATAAAACAAAACAAAACCAAAACCAAAACACAGAAACAAACAAAAAACAAACAAACAAACCAATCTAGACAACCTTTGTTCCCTCCATCCAGGAAATAAACAGAAACTACTTTGAAACTTCTGAAGACATACAGATTTTCTTTGGGCAGCAAAACAATAAGCTACAGCTACCGAAGTGTGCATAGTAAGAGCTCAGAACTCACAAACTTGCAGTCATGTTTATGGAGAATGAAGCAGAGGGGTGAGCACCTTGCATCTAACCTGCAGAACTAAGAGAACAAAATGAAAAAAAAACAAAGAACTTTACATTATCCAATACTATCAAGGTAAAGGATAAGGCTTGCATGACTAGGTAAAAAATAAATGTATATACCTCCTTCAATGCAGTCTATGTATAATTTTTCAATAATGGACAGTTTCATATACCAAAGTAAGAGATTCTTAAAAAATTTTAATGCTGTAAATGCAAATAAGTATTTAATTCTTGTATGTTAAAAATTATACGTTATCAAATATTCTATATTATTTTTCAAAAATAATTTGATTGGTAGGTTTCTAAAAAAGTAAAATATTTTGAGTCAGAACATTTTCATGTCTCTGCTCAAAAAGACACTTGTAATTTTGGACCAAGTTGTGGTACTGATATTGTAATACAACTAACACTAGTGTTAAAATTATCACAAAATTAAGAAAAGATAAAGACAGAGAAAGAAAAATGCCTGAAATTTCAAAAAGGGCAAGCAAGTAACCAATTTTCTATTAAACATTAATCTCTTGCAAAATTATATTTCTTGTACTTTCAAGGCACAAGTAATTAAGGATGGGTCTTGTAAAGGCACACCAACCCTCTCCATCACCAGCCAGATGAAAGGAACAGAGCTTGAACAATGTATTCAAGAGTGTTAACACTTGCTATTAGAGAGTTAAAGTTATAAATTACTCTAAACCCTGTGAATTTTTAAACAAGAACTATAATCTCAGTCCTTAAACACTGCAAAACACATGTTCTTTTCCACTTGAAGGCTTAAGTACCCTACTGACTCTAGGGAGCTTCCTACTAGAGGAAGTGTTAAGGCAAGCATAGAAGACTTACAAATCTTTAGCAATGAGATTTTTAACAGCAACTAGTCTCTTAAAAGAAAAATTACATAAGACTAAACACACCTTTATAGATCCATCATTAAAGCTGTACTGACTTATGCAGATGCCTGAAATGGCATCTCTTTATTACATGAAACCGTCTAAATATTTCCTAAGGTTGTAAGACACTTTCCTGACCAAGGAACCAATTTCATAATTACATATGAAGTACCAATTTCTAAATGAATTTGTGTGGAAATTTTATCCCTAATGATATTAAAAATGTGTCTTTTAGCTAGTTTTGATTTTTACTCTTCATAATAAATTCTTATCCTTCACACATAGACTGAAGCACACTTTTCTTCCCAGGACCATCTTGCAGATGTCTGCAATATAATGGTCACTGTCTCAGAGGATTTGAAAACACAGGCCACACTTAAAAGTAATAACCAGTATCTGTCTCTGCTCAGATACTCTCTTTTTCTTATTTTCATCTTAACATCATAGAAAACC
This sequence comes from Sakesphorus luctuosus, assembly GCA_013396695.1. NCBI lineage: Eukaryota > Metazoa > Chordata > Aves > Passeriformes > Thamnophilidae > Sakesphorus > Sakesphorus luctuosus. Next base: position 479,424 of record VWZD01010832.1, read on the forward strand.
ACTTGCAAATTTCTCTAAAATTTTTTGGTATCTAATGAACAGGCTGCCAGTTATGAAAAATAAATTAATTAAAAGCAATGATAAAAAAGTCTAGTCATTAACACAAAAGCTGTTCCAAACTCTTCTTTCTAAATCAAACTTCTTCAAGCAGAGACTCCAAATAGAAGGAAAAATTAGACTTTCAATATTACCAGAGCATGGAAACATTCTGCTGTGGTGAATAAAAAAGTAGCAAGAAATGCTCATATAAATTCTAACTAATGCTTTCTACAACTACATAAAAATAAGTTAACAGATACTTATACTCAAAATACTTTCAACTGTGTTTTGCCATAATAGCAAAAAGCTGCTATTTACATCATGGCAATAACTCACTTTAACTTCAGACAGACATACTATCATTCTTTAATCATCTGAAAGCTTCTAAGTAACATTCCACAGCTTTTTACTATTTAAATTAAAAAACAGAAAAATTGGAAGATGCCTAAACATCTGTGTGCATAATCTATGGAAATTCTCTCATTGTAAGATTCATGTGAAATTTGCTTTGTAAGCATATTTCAGTGATCTCCAAAAGGATACTGTGCTGACCCAAAAATGCAGTTAGCTGAAACAAGCAGAGAGAGGACACATACAGAATGGACAAGACAAGATTGTTTATGTTTTTTTAGTTAAGATATGAAATGTACAACTCTATCCTACACTAATATATTAGGAAGAATCAAGCCCCCATCTATAAGCAGCAATACATAGTAAGCACATCTGTGTTTCAGTGCCCTTTTGTATGGCCAATCTCAGTGGAAACAGTATAAGCTGGATCAACATTCATCTTTCCCTGAGCAAAATAAAGTCTGCTTCTTGCAGATCCGACTAGCCAAGAGGGAAACTGTGCCTTTACTTCTTCTAATCTGAGCCAATTCCTTCAGGGCAGTCAGTGCCAGAGCAGATGGTGTTTCACAGGCACAGCAGGATCTAAACTTTTTCAGCCTGCTAATCACACCTTCAGGTTTCAATACAATTTCCCTCCCCTACTACCCACAAGTAAGACTATAACTGCTTGTATCTACAAAAATGCAGTTTAAATTAAGTGAAATTTAACTTCATACCGTGCAATGAGGATAATTCTAAGGGAGGGAGAATGTGTAGGATACCACAGAATTGCAACAGCAGCTATCGAAAAGCCCGTGAGTGTATTTACACCTTACACTGTCTAAGTGACAAATCAAAAGAAATGAGGGCTACTGTGAACATTAATCAAGACAATAATCACTTAAGACTTCTCTTTAAAACATTCTCTTTTTTTTTTTAGAGTTAGCATCCTTGAACTACACACATGACACTGGGTTTTACTAACTAATAACGATGCCCTATGCATACAGAGATCAATTCCTGCCTTACAAAATAGTCAGTTCACTTTCAAAGTTACAAGCCCATCTAAGAGGCCATCTCTGCCTGTAAAGCACTCAGTGTGAGGCTGCTTAGCCCTCACACAGGATTACTGTTTAGCTATCATCAAAAGTTGAAAAACAGTAGATGTATCAGCAATTTCTGTAAAAGGATAGAAACTCTTCTGGAAAGCCAGAAAGTACTAGAAAAACTCACTGATACCTGTTCTTTAAAATGTACTTCTTATTCTAGATCAGTAACATACAGTACCTTGACATTTAGAGTTCTTTTATAACAGTCTACTAGACAGAAGGAACAAAATTATACCCCTCAAGTGGCAAAGAGCTACAACAAAGCAAAGCTTAAGGAGAAAAAGAAATAAATTTTAAAATCCTAAAATTATGTCATGATTGAACCTGTAATATCAACTGGCTCTAAGAAAAAAAGACCTTAAATGTAAATACAGGCCTTTAATTTTAGATCATATTATTTAAAAAAAAAATAAGCTGAAGATGTAAACATTTAGCCTGGTGTAAGAATGTCTTCTTAAATCTTTAGTTTAGCACCTATCCTGTTAAAAGGGGTTAATCAAACAAAAAGGAAATGTAACTTGAGCAATAATGAAGGTTAAAGAGACACTCTAACACCATAGTGCCTATGCAAGGAGTCACAGTTAAGCCATTATTCCAATAAAACTGATGAAACTTTCCTCTGCTAACCTTAACTTCCACACATTTTCAGAAAGGTTTATTTTATGTTATGAACTTTGCTGATAAAACTGTACTGACAATAGATATAAACAGGCAGGCGTGACACAGTCTTGCTGTGTCACCACCTATCAGAGGAACAGTTCCTCTGAGGTGGGGTAGCAGCACTGGCTGCTTTGGGCATGATGAATGTACTCATCTCAAATTAAACCCCATGTGTATTTCTCAGTTACTATGATCAGCATGAATATAGCAAAACCAACATACCTATATTGCTAATTCATACCAAAAGGCCCAGAATGTTTCTCAGGAAAGAGGAAAGATATCTGAACCAAAAATCTAAAGCACTCAAATATAGCCTCATTTGGTAAATTTTTTATGGTATCTTGAATAACTTTAAAACAGTAAATTATACAGGCAAAATATAATTTTCATAGTCCATAAAATGAACTTCTATCAAATTAACAACAAATGGAATGCTTGTGGCAAATATGTCTTTAACTTGGTGAAGGTATTTGGGCTTGCATAAAGGGAAGAATATTAAGGTTGGCAACTCAATACTAGGTAACAAAACTTGTCAGTATTACCATTAAATCAGTCATTTAAGTGGAAACATGCCACGTTTTTCCACATCCCCTTGTACAAAGTGAGGTTAGCACTGGTGGTCATTAATGTTCTGCATAACAGCACTGTTTTTCATAAATATTGAACTGTCAAACAAATAAAAGGATATAAAAAACCTACTTGCATATCTGTGCCCTAATCTGTCCCTTTCCCAACAAATTTGCACTTGTTTCAAAGAAATGTGCTACATATAAAAGCTACGTATGAAAAAGTAAGGATGGACCAACATATCAAAACTTACTCCTGGTCACCTGCTGAGTGTATTTAGATGAATTATGTCCTTTCCCAAAGCTGTATGATCCATTTTCAAATATAAAACTGCTCTGGAAGCTGGCACTTTGTTTTAGCAGTCACGTGTTGTTATGGGGTCTTTAGTTCCTAGAACAGTTTGCTTTGTCACACTCACCAGTAAGGCCATTCACTTAACTGGTCTTCCTTATGCACAGACTTCTCTGACATTTCTTTCACACTTCCCTTCCTCAAATACAATCATCTGTCAGTTTATTCATAACCCTTTGAACTCTAATTTATTAACATCCATGGCTCCTATCTGTTTTGAAGGCTCTAGTACACTTTAACTCCCACTGGATCCTTAAACTTATTGATCCTTTTAATGCTTCACTAACAATCAATATATGTTATGCAGTCTGCCCTGACCAATCCCAGCCTTAGTTTTAACCTTAAATTTTCATTTCTGCTATTGAGTTGCAGGAAAGTCCCCCGGTTTTTTTTCACCACTAAAATTTATTCTGTTGTGTTTTTCCATCTTGTTAAGCATTGTTTTCACCCATCGGAAAGGACATGTTGAAATTCAACATATCCTTTCACCCCCCTTTATTCTCATCTTCAACTATTCTTTCAGCTTGCTCTCCACATAGTTTTATCCTGCAAAATTCAGGGATATCCCAGCAAAATATTCTATGTCTGTAGCCTCCTGTTGTCTGTCCTCCCTCCTCATTTGGCAGGCAGAAGTTTCTCATCTGTTTTCCTCAACGAGGTTTTGCATCAATGATAAAACAAACTTCATCTCCCAGTTTCCCTGACTGTAATCCTTATCTTTGCACAAAAGTAAAAGACTTACTCTTTCCCATCTTCAGCAACTAGTATCATCCAATAGTTTGAAGGATGATAAAGCTGCATGAAGTTTTCATTTTTAGGTATTGGAAAGGAAAAACAGAAGGAAAAAGGGTTTTTTTAAATACAACTTTCCTACCAAATGTCACAGGCTTTAAAAGACTCCCCACTCCACCCCACTTCCATTCTCATGACATGAGACACTGTTACGTGGATTCATAGAGTTCAGCTTGCACTGCAGACTTGCCCTGGAGCATATTCCATTAGGGTCTCTTCACTTCCTACTCACCTTTTTTTTTTTCATAAAACTTGCTGCAATTTGGATCTTCTAAGGCCTTACTATTCAATCAGTTCCACTGGTCAAGTTCAACTCTTAGGATTATACTGTCAGGCATATACATGCACAACATACACTGTGCCAAACAATGAGTCTTTTTCTCAGGAGAATATACCTGACTCCTTGCAATTCTCTTCCCTTTCATATTTAACCTCACAGAATATACTCTCCACAAGCCTCAGCATGAAGGCTGTTCTCTTTGTCATTCTAGATTCTCATGGGAACCCTTCATTCCTCATCTGCACAAGTTTCTTTCATAAATTTAAAAATCTTCCAGCTCCAAGCGAAGTATTAGTATTTTATCCAACTTATTCTGCTAGTTTTCTTCAACCCAGTCAATCATGCAGGTCTTGGAACTGTCTCTCATGATTTCATCCACTTCTTTCCTACTGGCCCTCTGGTCACTTCCGTAACATGCCACACTCACCTTTCACCAACTTTCTCCAGCATTTACACAGCAGTTGTCGTTCATCTCCTTCCTTTCCCTGTTTACATTTTCTTTCCAGGAAAACACACCTGAAGAAACAGTCAACCTCCTTTGCTACACTGACACCTTACAGACATGCTCCCATGCTTTTAGTTGTGCAGAATATCAACTGCCACCAAGTCTTGGATATCTAAAAGCCAGCCTGAGGTAAATTTAGCTAACGGAGTTCTTAACTGCACTCAGTCTCCCAATACCCTTTTTTGTCATTCTCTGTGAGCCACTGCACAATCCTGGGGGTCACTTTGGCCCAGGGTACCATCTTAAACTCTGATCTTTTTACAGACAAACCATACTCAAATCATCCTTTCTTTGTGGTATAACAGTTCAAGAATAAAACTATATAACATGTAACTAAAACAGGAGGGGGGGCAGGGGGAGGGAAGTGATGCAACTCTTACCAAAAGTCTTCTTATTTCATCAAGCACAAAATATTTTGTCAAGGTCAGAAAGAACCAGAGAGAAACAATAGAATCCTACTCATCCAAAATACAGTTGCAGCAAGTTTTCCAAGTCTGTTGCTTCACCATGTAATCCTTCTCTTTGCACATTCCTCACACTCAGTTGTATCTCATTGAAATTGATCACATTCACAGATCAAAACACATTCCTACCTTGATTTTTCCCCATAAGACAAACCCAATCAATAAGGAGATTCTGTTCACAACAGAAACACATCTTGACATGCAGGTACAACTGTTGTAACAGCCACTGCAACCACAAGAGGGAAACTTAAAATATTAAAGAGCTAATTTGTCAAATACATAGCAAGAAGTATTGCATTTCATGTTATTGGCTGCAATTGACAGGTAAAGGTTCACATGTTTCTAGGCTGCAAACAGTATCTGAATTTAACAATTTTAGGACACTAAAATACACATTAATGGACAGCTTCTGCACTAGGAAATTTATACACTGAATCCTTACAAACAAAGTATAATTTGTTTCACAAACAGCTAACAGACACAGATGCAAATTTCCTAAGCAAATAAGGAACTGCATTAATTTCAAGTTACACAAATATTTTAGACTCCTGAAATCAGGTCCTTATCTTCCTAAGGTAATACATCAAAGGTACAAGATAGCTTGGAATAGAAACTGGGGAGAGGAGGCAGTCAATCCAACAAACTAACCACAGGACAATTCTTCCTGAGATTAACACAGTGTAACATCAAGGCAGTCTTTGTCCATGAAATATCACAGCTTTCCTAAGTGTTTGAACGTAGTTAGGTAACTAGAAGAAGTATCAGCTCTGTTGCGGACAATTATCATTTGTATTTAATTAGGAAAGCCTATTCTTTACTGAAGGAAAAAAATATGAATTTTAGAAATTACATATTCTTTCCGGATTCTGAGAAGCTCCAGTGTATGATATCCTACACATAGTTGTTTGCTCTCATATACATGTTCACCATCAAGTTAAACAAAAAACAAAAATTTACTACCATACTTTTCAGGACAGCTTTTATACAACCTGCAAGACTGACAAGCATCTTTTCGATTCCCAATTCTGATTTGGCTTTAAGACAAAAAAATCATGAAATTAAGTGCTAAATATGCAATAGCCAATGAAGATAAAGCCTTTGATATCAGTAGCAATAGGTACAGCTAACAGATTAGTATCCAACTAACATATGCAATTAAAATATGGCCTACACGAAATTTGAAATACCAATCAATAGTGCAGTCTTACTTCATTTCCTCTCCAAGTCAAAGATGAATACAGAAGTATACAAAAAGCCTGTTTACTGCTAAAATCACAAGAACTTCTGTGAGCAGAAGTGTTAATACAGTTGAGTTTAGTAAAGACATTTCAAGTGCCCAATTTTTAGCCTTAATTTTAGCCATATTGATTTCTTCTATGTGTATTTATATATTTGGTAATGGCATTTATGTATGTTTACATAAAAATTTAAAGATATAATCATTCAAGTTTCTTTCCTCCCATCTCAAACTACATTGCCAGACATATGTACTGAAGAGAAGTCACACACAGCAGGAATTTTCAGACTTTGATGGCTAAAGTAAATATGGATGCTCATATAAAACATAAGAATAAAGGTAGTCTAATTTTATCAACCGTCCAGCATTATAGTTGCTGCACCTGTTGACATACAGAAAGCAATAATCTAAATATTTGTCATGACGATTGCTCAAACTAGAAACTTTTACAGGATCATGCTTACAGGGCCTCTTTCCACTTCTGTCCCAGAAAACAGGGTTACCTATATCCAGTTTCTGTGTGCACACAGTACTGGTTGCACATACCTGTGTGTTCATGTTCCATCCCACTCCCTACTCCATGCACACAAACCCCTTGGAATTGTTGGCTGGAGCTTATCAATTAAAAAAAATAACTTAAAATTTAAGGTATATATTAAATTCCCTACATTCCTCAAAGAGTAATTAAAATCTACACAAGAGAAAATTTTTTCACAATGAGAACAATCTAACATCGGACGAATCTCCCCAGGGAAGTGGTGGGTTCCCCAATATCGGACAATTTTAAGATTTAGCTGGACAGGGTGCTGGGCTATCTTGTCTAGACAGCGATATAGCCAAGAAAGGTTGGACCAGATGATCCTTGGGGTGCCCTTCCAACCTGCTATTCTATGTTTGACATAAACCTCTACATACAAGACGTTCATAACAATCACACAAAATACATCTAATAGAATCACAATAACTTATCTCTCATTTGTCAAAGTACTCCTGTCATGGTGGACTTGCAGGATATTCCTGGTACTTATCTTCCTAACAATGTTCATTAAACTCCCTCTTAAAATATTAATATTGGAAAAGAACCATTGTAATATTTTATAAAGATGTGCAAAACATGCAATCAGCCCTTTAAGAAAACACACACAATAAATGCTCTCTGAAAAGCATTAAGTGCATACAATCCTTCAGTTTCAAGGAAGCAATATAAAAACCTTGTACTGTTTATTCAAATAAAGTCACACAATATGGGCTTAATTCTACGTCCTCCTGCCCAAACAACTGTTGTTTTATCAGCTCTGCAATGTCTGATCTCTCTCCAAGTCAGACAGGAGATCAGAGGATTTAACCTGTGTTATCCTTGTAAAGTCGCATATAAAATACAGTACAGAACAATTATCTGTGAGTCTCATTTAAACTGTGCTTAACAAAGTACAAATATTTATTGTAAAGCATAATAGACTATTAGGAAAATGAACACCTCCATATCTCTTTGTTGTTCACATCTAGTGATAACAAAGATATCAAATTCTGGAAGTCTACCAAACACATTTTATTATGAACACGTATGATTTAAGTACTGCCAATAAATTCTATGTATTTAGTTATAGTTGACATTTATGATGTTGCTTGAAGAATAATGAATGCCCTAACTTGAAATACGTACATAACTTTCAGAAGTGAGCGGAATGTTAAAGGAAGCTTTTAGTAATTTGCGTATGAACAAATATCTTCTATCATCCAAAAAGGTTAATGAAATCACATTTTCTGAGATTTCTGTACTGCAGGCTAATGTGATAGAAAAAGGGAGCATTTACCATCCCGAAGGGAACAAAGTAAGTTTTTATACAATATTCCCTACATATCTTAACTGCTAGTACAATATTTTAATGTTTCTTTCATTGTATGTGTTAGATAATCTACAACTTACTGAATTATTTCTGAAGCCTGTTACACATACTTGCTTTTTAACCCTTTATACAAAAACAGTTACTGCTGTATTAATTCTATTGTGCAAAAGCAGGGGGGAAATGCTCGGAAACTACTCCACCGTTTCAGATTCACCTCCTCAGACCTAATTCACAATCAATGACAAGAAGTGCAATTATAGAATACATGTCAAAGCAAAATCAGAAAATTTCATTTAGCACCCATGAATTTCAGCCACGACAGTAATAGGGGATTGTGCAGAAACAATCACTTCCCCAAAACTGCTCACTTGTACGTTTATTAAATACACTTCCCTTATTCTCCCTCCTACAATGAGCTGATAATTCACTTGCAGCAGCCTCGGGCCAGTTCCAGTACAACTCGATGTTCCTGCAGTTGACGTGCAAGTGCCCAAATAAAAACAAACTCCCCTACACGCACGGGGGTTTACGCTACAAAAAACAAGACTCGCTGAAAAGTTTTCCGGGAGGTAGAAACCAACAGAGTTCCATTCAAGAAAATTGAGCGTTTCGGGCATCCCTCCAGACCCTACTGAACAGTTCTCTCTTCAGTAAAAAGAGGTTTCTCAAAACCCACCAACGCAAAACTAACGTTAACTTAGGTGGAGCGAGGAAGAGAGGGTGAGAGGGAGACAGAGGAACAGGCGACAGTAATCTTCAAGGGGCAGAAGGACTTGCCGCTCAAACAACGCCAACATGTGAGAAATAGCCCTCAAAACCTGGTCTTTCTTTAGCACTTGGCAATCACTTTGTCGATAGAACGCGGGAAGAACCCGAAGTGTCGAGCAGCTAGAAAGCTGTGGTTTCTTTCTCTCGTAAAATCTGCCACAAGCGGAGGTGGGGGGCTTTGGAAAAGAAGCAGTCACAATAATAAGGTAACTGGTAGCTGAAGATGTCTGGTTTGAGGTTTTGTTCTAATCAATAAGAACTACTGTTTAACATTTAAGATCGCATAAAAAGCGAGCGAGCCTTCTGTCCTTTATCAAATACATTATTATGATTTAGCTCCCACACAGAAATAAAGAATTATATCGATTGTGCAGAACCGGGCAGAGAAACCCGCTAAGGGACTAATGTTTCCCTCCCTCCTCTGGCAGGAGTTTGGCAGGGAGCAGACATGCAGCACAGACACACAGCGGTTAGAAAAAGCGAGTGGCGCTCATTCCTCGGAAAGTTTCTCTCAAGTTTCGAAGAAACCTACCTGCTCTCTGGAAATGCAAGGCAACGAGGGTCTCCTAAACATTTTGCAGCTGCCGTAGTAGCTGGCCGAAGTTTCCCCTAAGGACACGCAGCTAGATCTCCTCCTGGGTCTGATCACAGGCACTTTTTCCTCCACGCTGGGGAGCCGTGGGTGGCGATGATGCTGGTGGTGCGCTCCTCGGCTCTGAGCCGAGAAGATGCCGTGCTCCCCACCACAGAGTGCCAGGAGGCAGCCTGCCACCCCGGCCGCGCCGGCCAGCAGCGGTCTGAGAGCTGGGGGGAGCGAGTGGAGGCTGGTGAGCAGCACCAGCCACACCAGGCTGGAGAAAACCAAGACGAGGAGGCTCCGGCGCAACTTCAGGGAGCTCTGCAGCAGGGTCAGCGCTGCCACCGAGCCCAGCACCGTCAGGAGCCTTCCTAAGATTTTCTGCGGCTCCTCTTCGTGCCCCTCCGCGGGCAGCAGCCACTGCAGCGCCACGAAGTCCCCCGAGTAGCAGCACAGGGGCAGCGCCAGCAGCCACCAGCGGGGAGTGCCGCCGCCGTGCTCCCCGCGCCGGCCGCCGGCCAGGTAGCAGGTGATGAAGAAGAAGGCACAGGCGATGCTGAAGAGGGGGCTGAGGCAGCGGGACAGGCACAGCAAAGTGTGCAGCAGCCGCGGGCTCCGCCAGCTGCTCCCGTCCTGCTGCTCCCGGGCGCTGCCCTGGCCGGGAAAGGCCAGGAACGAGAGGACAGCGGCGGCCAGAACGCCTAGGGCGAGCCGAGCTCGGGAGGAGGAGGCGGTAGGGAAGAGCAGAAGGGAGAGGAAGCTCTTCGGGGGGTCCTGGCGCAGCGGGGTCGCGCAGCTCTTCACGTATCCGTTCCGCAGGCTCTCCGCGCCGTCCGGCTGCGGGCAGGGCTGCGGGGCTCTGCCGGGGCCGTGCGGGGAGGCGGCTGCCGCGGCAGCTTCTCTCTCTTCCCCCATGGTGGTCGGGGACGCGGGAGGGGGAGGTCGGGGAGCGGCGCGGGTCGCTCTAGCTGTGTCCCGGCCGCGCCTCCCGCATCCCCTCAGGAGGAGGGCGCCGGGCTGAGCCGCCGCTCGTCCCCCGCGGGCAGCGGCGTCCACAGCATGGTGGGTGAGAACGGGAAAAAAAAGAGAGAAAAGGTAAAAGTCTCGCTCGCCCGTCCGCGTTGCCCAAGCGGATCCGGCGGCGGGGACTCGCTGCCGCCTCCCAGCGCTCAGCGGCGGCAGCGCCG
>VWZD01010832.1:490156-503535 GCA_013396695.1 Sakesphorus luctuosus
ATATATATATATCTATCTCGATGTCTATCCTGCCGGCCCCGGCAGCCCGGTCGGCCGCGCACCGCCCTCGCCAGGGGCTCCTGGGGAAGCGATGGAGGGGCAGGAACGCTGAGCTGGCACGACTTTCTGTTTTATCTTGTCCTTTTGCTTTGAAATGCCGCGGAAAAGTTGCTCGTACTGGCTGTAAAGCACACGTAGAGTATCGAAGTGTTTCCCCTCTAAGGACCATCCCTTTTTCCTTTTTTTTTTTTTTAGCACCCGAGAAGTAAGTATGGATTAGAGTAATTATCTATACTCTTTTTTTTTTTCATTCTTTGTTAACTGTGCTACAGATCAGACCGCTATGCACGACCAGGTTTATTTGCACAGCTAATCCCTTTGGATTTCTGATCAAAATGATAATTTTGGAATAGACTGTTGGAAGTGTTTAGACTGCTGTAAGGGAAAATTTGAATAGGATTTTGAGTAATGCCTTCGCTCGTTCATCCTGTTTGTTTCAGAAAAACTAACTGCTTAGCACTTTTGAAATTTATTATAACTGTGCGTCTTTACCTTTTTACTTAAACATCCTTTGAGCGATGTTTCTGCATACTAATTTACTGCTTTATTTAAATTGGTTCAGAAATCAGTTCAGGTAAATCAGTGAGTGCACTTTTGTCTTGTTTATTGAAACAGGGAACTCTTTAAATGATTTGGTACCATTGCTTGTGATTGGCTCCCTTTGGGCAGCCTCTGAGTCGCAGCTGGTTTGGGGAAGCTGTGGGGTGGCAGGAAGTGTTGCTGCAGGACATGGGCCTGAAAGTCGAGCAGAATTACTGACAGAAAATGCAATATGCAGAGGCAAGTGAATTAACTCCTGTACACAAGAAGATGGAAATTGGTAATGATCTGTTTTTCAAAAGGCACACCATACTGCTGGAATTTGAGTACTGCAGTACACCTTCCTCTGTTAGAAATACTCCTACACTCTTTTCCAAAACAGAAAACAATTCTGTCCTGACTTGGTACGCTTAACACAGATTCTGTACCATCCTACTGGTACTAAAAAGTTTTTGAAAAGGGAAAATGTGAAATTCCTTTGGGGATTATAGCCATATATTTGCTTGTATTCTTACATTAATGATTTCAATTGGACCACAATCAAGTGTATAAGTAAATTCTTTCAAGCTGAGATGTACCTTGCTATTATGCATATCCCTTGAATTCAGCTCTAAATAAATGCATCCCAGACATAATTAGCTGGGGTAGTCTTCATTAAAACATACTTGAGTATATCTGTCTGTGGCAGTGCACACTAGAAAGTGCCTAAGGAAGACTACAGAGATAGGATGTTATATGATCCCTTAATTCCACAAACACAACCATCTGTGGCTTTAGCACTCTCTGAATCAGAAGTGGTGTCATTCTTAACAGTTCTCAATAGGGTTTTATTCCACAAATTTGACTAGTCTATTTTTTTTAAGTCCACATATGCTTTTAGCATCTCAGAGTAATACAAGAGAAGATCCTTGCTCAATGCAGCTTGACTATGCATTGTGTGAAATGTGATTTTGTTTAACTTTTGCTATCTTAATTGATATTCTTCTCATTTTGATAGAAGCAGTGAACAGTTCCTTTCTAGTCACCTTATCTCTTCAATTCATGATTTTATATCTTTCCTCAGTCTTGTAGTTATTTTCTAACCTGAAGAGTTCTGGTATATTTGATTTTTTTTCATGTTACTATTTTTTTTTTGAGACTACTATATGCTTTTGGAGGAGACCAGGAGTTACACCCAGTACTCAAGACACAGCACAGTAGAAATAAAGGTTTTCATGTCATTATCCAGTTCTTTCCTTATAATTCCTTTCACTCATTTGTTTTGCCTTGCTAGGGAAGCGAGAAAGCAGATAAACCAAGCATTGTTGCAAGTTGCTCTGTTGAATATTGAACATCGTTTTCCCAATGTTAACTATGTAAATCCCAGGCTCCATTTTTTGATTGTTAATATCTAAATGTCCTAGATAATTTTATAGATAAGATTAGGATTTTTTTCTGTGTTTAGATTACAGCTATCTACAGTAAATTTCACCTGCCTTTGAACTCAGGATTGAGAGGCTGTAAGCAGATTCCCTCAGCCAGTTCTGTCTTCACTACCCTCAGTAACTTTGTATTAACAACATACTTCACTACCTTAGTATTTATTGTTTTCAGATCATTTATCATGAATTAATTACCTTTTATTTCAGTGATATGTGTGTGCAAAAATACCTTGAATAAATGTATACAGAATTTATTCCAAAATATAATGGGAATATTGTTGGTCTCTAGCAGTATACCTGTTGCCTAACGATACTCTTCATAATATATTGCAGTCCCCTATCCTGAGGAGTTTCCAATCTAACAATGAAAAATTTCAGTGTAAAGAAAACTTGGTTTCAGTAGTTGTGCATCTATTGTACATAAGAAGAGCATTAACTAAATTGCTCCTCCTGACAGAATAATTTTTAGAATAAAGAAATAATTTTTCATTGGCTATTTCTTAAACAAATACAGATAAATATATTGTTTCATTTAAATTTCAATGAAGAAATTAATTTCAGGGGGATGTAGTTTTTTTTTGTCATCTTCCAGTGTCACTACCAAAAGGAGACAGGTAGCTTAGTGATTTGGGTTGATTCTTAAGATACTGTATGATAGAATGCCTGTACTTATGTAACAGTGGGTATTGATACCATGGCCTTGACATACAAACCAATGTCTTCAGTTGCTATTTGGTAACTTTCTAAATGAAAACTGGTAAAAATACTGAGTTACTGTTTTCATTGTCTGTTCTCTGTTCTAAAGGAGAATAACTAGAAAGAACAGAGAATACAACCGCAACTCTCTTCACTCAAGACTAATCTTGGCATCTTCTTTGGCCTGTGTCTCTCTTTTGATCCACACATTCAGAACATGTCTAAATCTTACCACATTCACTTGAAAATTTCTAAGTTTTAATAACTCCATCCTGGTTTTACTGCCCAATTTTATTTATTTATTGTCAATGCACTGGCTATTGCATGCTGTGTAACCTTGGTATGCACAGGCATCAGCTCTGTTAAAAATTGCTGTCATTTTTTACCTCCAAGTACCTTTGTTGTGTCCTGTTCTTCAGGCACATCCAATACAAACACTTGATTATTTCTTCCTTACAGTTTTTTGTATTGCTACCATTTCAATCAGTTTCTTACCACATGGACAACTTTTGCATCTGTTTACTCATTTTGGACATAGGTGCCCAGCTCTTTACTTCACAGAAGTTTTTTGTGCTTTCTCTTGTATCAGCACAGAAGGGTTAATTAAATTCTAGGAAGTCCTCTTGAAAGTTTCTCTTCAAGCATTCCATACTGTCTTTACCAAATTAATAATTACTAGATCTATTTATTATTATAGGTAATCATGCCCTGACTGTAGTCCCTGCCCTTTTTACATCAGAAAAGAGAGTATCAGTTTGGTGCCGAACTTGGAAACTTTCACAGGGTAAGATTACAGGAAATTATGAGCTATATCAGTGCTTTCTAGAGTCTCCTTTTTGGCATTCTCATCACAATCTGGGCTCATCTGTGTAGAAACTGTTGTGTATCATTGAAGAATGGGTAAATTGATGCCTTGTTCAGGGAACAATATTCTACTACCTGATCGGTGAAATGTGGAGCATGGGAAAACAAAATGTGGGAAGAGAGGACTTACCTTTCGTGGGAGCTCTGAGTTAGTAAGTTACTGCTTTTGCTGCTCTTCTTTCATTCATATCCATTAGGAATTTGACAGCCAAATACCATGTTTTACTTATTTTTCTTTTAATACTATAATTTGAGAAATTAATTGGCCAGTTAATATAAAGACAGTTAAAATTACACAGGCAGCAATTGTCTGTGTGTACCTCAACTTTGTTATCAGTTTTACATCAGATGCTTGAGTAAATAAAGAAATGGCATTATTTCGACATAATCAGTTAGCAAAACACCCCCAACCAAATAACAAACTAAAGAAATATTATGCATCCAGAGAACCCATACAAGGGTGGTTCACTTAGGGAAACCAAAAGTCTTAACTAAACTTCAGTGAATGTTTGGAGAAACACTAGCATTATACCTTATCTTTCCGAGTTTGTATTGTGGCAAACACTGTGGTTGCTCTGTAGAAACACGTGCTGCAGCCAGCAACTGGAGCTGCTTGGATCATCCCATGTTTCTCTGTGTGCAATGTGCTCTCCTTTAAACACAGACTATGGTATCAACTGCTAAGGTGTTTGTATGTCTGCAGTGCTAAAGGCCTAGAGAAACCTGTGGTGCTTTGTAGGCAACCAGACGTAACAGGAACAAGCGACTGAAGGATATACCAAGATGCAGTTATTGAGGGAATTAAAAATGTACGGGTGAAAGAGGCTTCTCATGCAAAGGTATTCCCTTTGGAAAATGTCAAGACACTTGCAATAGGGTGTTGTTAATCTATTTGTCATGTCTAAGGCTGAGAATGAGAGATCTGGTTGTGTTCCACATTAAGCAAAGTTAAGTCACAACATTTTAATCATTATTTGGCAGCAAAGATCAAGTTACTAAAAATTACATCTTCTGGTTCAATTTGTCAAAATTAGGCTGGCTGATGGCAAAGAAAACTGAAAAAGGAGTAAGGAAAAATAAATTATTTCTTATATGATAAGGTGTTTCAGTGGATGTAGTGCCTGTCAGTTTAAAAAGTGTGGGTGATAGCATTGGAAAGACAGGGCTGCTATGACAGGGCACTGTTAGATGAGATTTCCCACTTCTGATGCAGGAAGGTATCACTATGATTATTTTTGAGAAAATATCAGCAAGCAGCAGAAATATTTTATCAAGCTACTGAAACAGGGTCTTAGACCCTACTAGGACACAAATGTTTTCCACTGCCCATATTTTGTTAAGGAGAGAAGCAGCAGCATTCGGGCTGGCTTCTGGTACTCTAATCTAATGCTTCTACTATTTAATTTTAAAACTAAAGGATCAGCCTCCTCATCTGGACAAACTTGGACACTTTGGCAATGGACCATGTACATCTCCAGATAAGTATGTAATGATGTGGAGCTCTACAGCTGAAATGCGTTGTGATCCCTTTAAAGGTGAAATTGTCAACCATGATTTTTAATGTTTACAAATAGACTCTATAAATGTGGATGTGTTTTCAATAGTCAGGACACATGTAATCTGCATATTCCTTCAAATAAAATGAATAGCCTAACATTTCATATTAGCTTTATGGAAAAGTTTTAATGCATAACTTTTTAAAACATAATTTCAGTGCAATATGATGTATAAATTTAAAAAAATATTTGAGAAGTTGTTCAGAAATTATGCTTTTAAATAAATTAGGATGTCTTTGGCTGGTTTTTTCCCTGAGTTTGGATGTTTATTTTCTAATAAAAATAAAGAGAATAAGCTATCTAAAGTTCAAAAAATAGCCATCAATGTTCTGACAAAGATATTTGAGAATTGTGTAATTATTATATATGGTTCTGATTTTTTTACAGGAACTTATTTGGAGAATGGTGGTATAGTTGGGAGAGAGGGAGGGAGGTGAAAATAAGGCCACAGGAATTCATCAAATGTTGCCAGTTTCATTTTTTTCACAGCTGATTATTCAAGTATAATTTGTCATCCTGTATTGTAAGCAAAACTGAAGGTTAATAATAAAACAGAAGATATATGACTTTCTTCATATATAGCATCACTACAAAAAGTTTATTTTATGCTGAGTCATGTTTTGTCATAAAATCTACACCTTCAGTGAAATAGCATTAAACTTCAGAATGCATACTGATATTTCAATTGCAATTCAGTCCTTTACTTGCTAATTGAAATTTCTGTCTTGACTTGAAATAGAGGCATTTTATGGACTCTGCTCATTAATAGAGCTAAGGATTAAATCTAACTAGGTTAAATCTAACCATGGTTTGGTTTTTCAGAGCAGTCTGACTTAATGCATGAGCATCAGATGCATAAATATATTCTGAAAAAAAAAGATCAAAATCAGTCCAAGTCAAGTCATTTATTGGGAAGAGCAGGGGGGAGAAAAATTTTCTGAATGATTCAGTCAGCTTCTTTCATTTCCAGGTCTTTCAAATACTCATTTTATTGACCCTAAATCATTAAGACAGGTCCTTGTTAATTAACATTCATCTAAATTCTGTTAAATTGCTAAAATTGCATTATATTGTCAGCAGGCATAAAATAACCCAGTAAAGAAATTGTGCTGTTATACCTCTTCGGGGTCTGGCCTGTTTCAGCACATGCTTGAGTATTCTCAACTGTTTTGTTTGGCTGCATTAATCTATTCAGTTCTGCATTTGAAGGTCTTATAGACCTTAATGCATTTCAAAATTCATCATACTTAATGCTTTCTTGTGTTAAGTTTTGGAAAACCTTGGACCTTGAAGAGAAAACAGAATAAACATTGTCAGTAATTGGTTTGTTCATAGTTAAATAGAACTGAAAACTTTGACTTCAAGTATCAGGCTGCAGATGTCTGGATAATAGTGGAAATATGTACAATACCTTACCTCTTGAATAAAAAAACCCCTGGACTCTTAAGCTTTCATGTCTTCTGTGATTTTTGGAGACTAATTTTGTTTCATCATTCAAAGTAACGATGGTCTAATAAGACAGTCTGCTAAGCACATCTCCAGAACAAAACACCTAATTCCCTCACTCCAAAGAAAGACAAATGTACCATAATCCTGTAATTGTGACCTAGTATCTATTTCTACTGGAAATTTAACATGAGATTAAAAAAACAGAAAAATTATGCAATTAAGTTAGTTAGCTCATTAATGTGGAAGTATTTTGTCATTCTAACCACAGAAGGAATTCATCCAAATAAAAAAGCAGACAGAAATAAATTGTGGTATGAGACAGAAATTGTCTGGGTTTTCTGTCTGGTCTCTAAAACCTAAGCACAGAACCAGCATTTCTCAGGTTAATTTTATTTTTATTACTTGCTAAGGCCAAGTTGTTTATCATAGATCACCTAAGCCTTCTCTGTTTTTCCAGAAGCCGATATGCAGTCAAAGTGTTCCAGTTTCAAACAACTTGCCTCAATAATCTCCCATTTAACTCTCCTTTTGTAGCTAAAAGTTACTTTTGTTCCTCATATAGTGCAATAAGACTGTTTAGTATTTGTAATCAATACTGTGTACAATTGC
The DNA here is from genome assembly GCA_013396695.1 of Sakesphorus luctuosus. Taxonomy (NCBI): domain Eukaryota; kingdom Metazoa; phylum Chordata; class Aves; order Passeriformes; family Thamnophilidae; genus Sakesphorus; species Sakesphorus luctuosus. The sequence goes on from VWZD01010832.1 coordinate 497,352, forward strand.
AATGATTTCTCAGTCTGTTCTTAGCATCTTAGCCAAAGCTCCTGTTTGCCATTCATTCATGAAGCTGCATCAGGAGAGGTTTAAGTTGGATCTTAAGAAAAGGTTTTTCACCCAGAGGGTGGTTGGGCACTGGGACAGGGAAGTGGTCACAGCACCGAGCCTGACAGAGTTCAAGTAGCATTTGGACAACACTCTTAGACACATGTTGTAACTCTTGGGGCTGTCCTGTGCAAGGCCAGGAGTTGGACTTTGATAATCCTTGTGGGTCCCTTCCAACTCAGGATATTCTATAATTCTACGTATCATAGTTTTTTGAAAGCAGTGCCCATTAAGACAACTCAGAGCCTGAATTTACCACATGTGAAGCTGCACACCAACTGAAGTGAAATATTTTTGTAATTCTGATGGGCTTGCTGCTTTTGTCTCCTCTGTGTGGTACAATAATACATCAGGATTGTTTACAAACATTGAGGGATTGTATTTAGTTGTCAAAGACAAACAAATGCATATAAAGCAGACAGTAGTGTCACAAGGTCAAGTAATAGGTAAGTGACTTACCATTTACCTCAGCTATTTTTGGGCTCAAAACTAGCACTCGTTACCCTGAGGCACGATGTTACAGTAAGGAGGAAGAATAGTTAGATATGAAAATGTGTCTAAATATTTTCAAGATGTGTATTTTTGTCAGGTGATATTCTTTATAAGTAAGAATAAATAAGATATTTTAGAAAATACTGCTAACCTCTTTGGGGTTAACCAAGCAGCAAAGACTAGTCCATCATAAAGAGCCCCTCTCCTCTATTGTTAACAACATGTCTGAATTGACTACCTAAGTAAAATGAGGGTGCACTACAGAAATTTTACTAATTCCAAATGTAGATAATGCAAGTGTATTGACTTCAGTTGATTACCTATTATGTGCTTATTTGCAGCTAAAATGTGCCCAGCATACTGGTGTGCAAAGTAATGATGTAGAAACAATAGCCATGTGCACCTGTTGGATCTTTCATGCAATAGCAAAACCAACACATTTAGAAGGGTTCTTCTGTTGCTCCGGAGCTTTTGTATTTGAATTAACAAAGCCCTTAGAGGAAAGGGCCTTGAAAAGGAGCAAACTGGACACAGCCACAGGTTTTAACAGAGCTGATTAGGGAAACCCAGAAGTTGACATTATGATATCTTTGCATTTATGCTCAATTAGTAATAACTAACTAGCAATGACTGATGCTCAGTATCACAAACTCAAACACTGCATCAGCAGAGAATTGCATTTCAGTTTACATCATTAACTGAGTTATTATTTATCATGTATTTACAATGTAATTTCTACCATTCCATAATGTTTCCTGTTGTGATTGTTTAAGTTGTGGGTGACCATATTGCTCTCTACAACTACCTGAAAGGAGGTTGTAGCCGGGTTCAGGTCAGCCTCTTCTACCAGGCAACCAGTGACAGGATGAGAGAACATAGCCTCAAGCTGTGCCAGGGGAGGTTCAGGAAGAATTTCTTCACAGAAGGGCTGATCAGACATTGGAACGAGCTGCCCAGGGAGGTGGTGGAGTCACCATCCCCAGAGGTATTCAGGAAATGTCTGGATGTGGCACTTAGTGCCATGGTCTAGTTGACCGGGTGGTGATTCATCAAATGTTAGACTTGATGATCTCGGAGGTCTTTTCCAACCTAAATGAATCTGTGATTATGTAAGAATTTATGGACATGGAAAAAATCTCAAGGGTTTTTTGTGACCTGAAAATCTATCTAGTTCAACCTTGATGGAATTTTGATCACATTTGGCAAAAATATCAATCTTGAGTTTTGTGAAACAGATGTATCTTGTTTTCTTATAACTATTAGCATAACACTGACCATGAACTGAGTTACAGAGGTTTTTGTAGTTAACATTCAATTTTTTTTCCAGAGCGATAGATATTGCATAATAAATTTCACTGATACAGTATTCACCAGCACTGACATACAACAATCTGCAGTGCTATGTTTGCTTCATTATTTTTATTACTATATTAAAAATGCCATCTTTACTAGAATTAGCAGGTTTATTAAATGTGACTATTATATTATGCCAATATATTACTAGAGAAAAAAGCATAGTCAACAAACAGTACAATTAGTAAATGAACATATACCTGTATTATCCTTTATTATTGTTTACTTACTTCCTGACTCGTAAGACTTGCTGGTTTTTAATCTCTTTCTCTGTAATTGCTGCTAATTACAAAGACTCTAAAGTTCATAATAATTACTGCTTAGTACCCAGATGCGCTTGGTAATGACTTGAAAGTTTGTGATTCCTGGCCATTTTGGTATTTAGTACTTAATTATTGTAAGGCTTATTGCAAAGTAGTAGTTTCCTAAATGTAAGTCTCCTGGATGCATACAGCCTTTGGGATTTAAAACACTGAACACTGTTTGCATTAATTCATGTATTAAAATTACAAAAAACTACGTACCAGCAGGTTATCCAGATACCAAAGGAGCTGTGACACACTTCAACTAAAGCTACTTACATCACATACTCAAACTGCAGCTATGAATTCTGAAGCACTTTCATATTAAAAAGTGAACATCAGATGTCAGGTGGTGTTGTTGAAGCTGGATTTAAAGAAGATTTTATGATCTTCAGTTTTGGCCTTGATTTCTTACTGTGAAGTTACTTAAATAGCTCTGATCATTAAAATATTACAAACTTGGCATGTTTGTTTCCTTTAATGCTGAAAAGTGAAGAATGTATCTTTTACACGTAAATTTAGTATTGCTTTTAATATTGTCTCCGCTTCCCATTTTTCATGCAAGTTCTGAAAGGATTGAAGGAAAGAAGGAAAACAGCATTCCAATTTTAAGGAAAAGTTTACTTAAATTATAAATGCTTTCTGATATATTAGGGGAAAAAAAATTATATCAATTTTCCAGACTCAATTTGTATCTTTTTTACTTTAGGAATTGTTAAAATGTACATGGGGCAGTTATGGTATTAATTGAAATCCTGGAATGCATCCTGTGTGTCTACCTGCCCAGCCAGGTCTCCTACACAAATAGGTCTGTACCAAATCTCATGGTGAAATTAACGTATTTCTGAACAGAAAAACATTGAATTGTTGTAAAATATATTAATCTGGCATGTAAGTTAAACTAACTAAGTAATTTTCAGGTTTTGAGTTGAGAGGCCTGATTCTGTACACAGCCTAGCAAAGTAAAAAGCGCTTAGACGAGTGCTGCTTTAGTATAGATATATTTTTTACACCAAGATTTTAGAAAATAATGATCTATAAACACGCTTCTGAGAGATCTAGCTAAAATCCTTTGGTTTTATAGTAGATACAGGAATATATTGAATTGGGATATAAGTGAAATGAGTGTATAATAGATTATTTTTCATATGTATGGTAACAAGATTCCAGTTGTCACAGAAGTATGCACATTTATTTTCTGTTTGCATTAACCTGAAACACAGATAATGGACATGATGTTTTAAAAGATGGTTGTGAAGTCTGGGTAAGCTTTCCAAATTCCTTGAAAAGGACAGAATTATCTGCAGAAGTTTAACTTATGTGAACCATAACCAATGGAATGGGGTACTTTCCATGTATTAATTGCTTAATGAGATAGGGTGTCCATGTGTTAATTGCTTAAACACCTAATATAGTTCACAAAAGCAAGTGTAAAATTTTTAGATATAAAACACAAACAATATGTTCCAAGAATTGAAAGTTGTTTCTTCTGATAAGAAATCTCTTACCTGTTTTCTTCCATCACCACCTTTTTTTCCCTTTTTCACCTCGTTTTCCCATATAGACAGACTATGGGGACTCGGTTTTTAAAAAGCTTCCTTGATGATTAATAGCAAGCTAAACACACTTCCTTTGAGTTAGGCAATGATTCTGTATTCTCTTCATCAGCTGATCTAAGTTTCCTTTCTCCCTGAGAGCATTATCTGTACCTAGTGCTATGGGCCAGATAATCTTATTGGTGGCAGCCGAGAGTGCACAAGTGTTAGCCCCCTGTGTAATGCCAGTGGGACAATAAGCACAAACCTCTTTGTGTTCAATCGTTCTCAAATGTCAACTGAATGAAAATGATTCCTCATTTCATACAGCACCTGCAGGTTGTGGAATGCTGACTCCCAAACTTGAAACTTTGTCAGTTTTTTTACAGCTAAGAGGGTTATAGCTATTGCTGGAATTTTTAGTCTACTTTGTTTAGGTTCTTCTTGGGGATTTTGAGAGATGTATTGATCTTGCCAATTGTTTCATAATCTCAGACAATCGTTACCATTGCACTGATAGCCAATATTCCTGTGCAACTTTCTCTTTATACCCACTGAGATCATTAGCACCAGCTTCAGGAGCATTCATTAATTAGGTTTTTGGGTTCTTCACAACCAAGTATCATCAGAATAGCTTACTATCCCACCAACAAACTAGAGAATTGTTTTGGAGCATTCTGTTTCAGTCAAGATGGAAAAGAACAGTACTCTAGACAAAGACAAAACTCCGTACCTCTGGTCCTCTGATTCCCCAACAAGAGTTTAGTAGTGGGTCAGTTCCATGACCATTGTGGCAATTGGAGAAGCTTGTCAGACCTGCAACATCATGCTACCTGTTTTCCAGGGAGCCCTAACACAAGCTATGGTCGTATTATCACTTACTTAAAGAAAAGATATGCTTGCAATCAACATCATCTCCTCTCACTGCATCATAAGCACTTTCCAAAGTGCTTCTCTTAGAATTCATAAGTTACTTGTGTTGCATAAAAGACTGGACTTTTCAGCCTCACTTTAGGTCCAAATTTGGAACTGCCTTGTGTGCTTCTCAAACTATATCCCCAAGATCTTTGACCATCTGGTGACCTTTATCAGATTACTGCCTAAAGATTTTTGCCAGAAGTTTGACTCTCCAATTATTGAGGGTCATATATCATCTAGAACAATCCTGCAAGCCTCAGTTGACGCAGCAGGGACGGCAGGCTGTGGTTTCACCTCCTCCTTATTTCTTAGGCAATTTTCTTGGCTTCTGTGTTTCCAGGGAAAATAAAGCAATTATAAAGAAAGAGATTCTTTAGCATCCTTACCAAAGAAGCATTATGGTTCACAAAGGGGTGTGAGCTAGAACATCATACCAGAAGTAAGCAGAAGTGGTAGGAAATAGCTTACACTTCTGGTGGTTGTTTAGTAAAGTTTTGCCCTTTTTTTGAAGTATTGACTTTTTGATGGATGAGTCTGAGCGACATTATTATTACAATGTTCTTCTAACTACCCATTCTGCCAGGTTTTTATAACAGACACTTGCTTTCTTGGCTAGAAGTTGTGCCTGGATGACCTGAGATTGGAAGGAGGTATGCTGTCCTCTCTAGAAGTAAATATATCGGGTATCAGACACTTCTGCAATCTGCCTCTGGGTTCTTGAATGAGCTGGAAAACAGATTAAGTCATTCAAGCATCCATATCACATGCAAGAAGTCCATATCAATGTACTTGAGAATTTTCTAAAGGAATGTGGTTAACCAAGTCCTTTCCTCCATGGATGTGAATAGGAAATGCCAGTCTTTTCACTCCAGAGTGGCTTCCAGACTCTTTTGTAATCACTCATTCAAGGAGATAAATGCAGAATGTATTCATTTCCTTTTTTTTTCACTGCCCAGATTTTTTTTCCTTCAGAGTAATATCCTAATTAATAGAAGAACAACTAGTAGGCTTAATTTTCCACATGACACACAGGAAAGCCTATTTTCTTTTTCTTGTCCTCTTTGTCCAGAATTCTGCCCTATTTCCTGCATGGTGCTGGGTTCCTCTATCAGCTCAATGTATTTGACTGCTCTTTCAGCACTGCATTTCCAGGCTAGTATATTCTTTGGGGTTTTTTGATATTATAATAATTGTATCTTGAAGGGTTTGTTAATATTTTTTTCCTTTATCTACTGGTTTTCAAGTAGGTTCTGAAGATCATAGTTTTTCCCTCTGTTTCTGAACACTTTTGAGTGGTCAGAAAAAGTACTTGAACTTTGAAGTGCTTGTTAATATTCATCACAGGTCCATCATAATTTTTAGACTAATCTTGGAAAGAGTATACATTAGGACAGAAAAAGCATGGAAGAACACAAGCAAGGAGATATATAGATATATATATAGATATATATATATAGATATATATATTAAAACTGTTATCAACTG
>VWZD01010832.1:503967-541975 GCA_013396695.1 Sakesphorus luctuosus
CCAAGAAGACCATTCACATATATGTTGCTGGAGGGTGATACTCAGCATTTAGAGTAATCCTTAACATTCACAAGGCAAATGCTAAGGTACAAAATTTGGATATATAATCACATAACCACCAGCTTTCAATAAAAGCAGAAATCAAATATATTTTATATACCTTCTTAATTTGATTTAAATTTGACAATGCCAACCAAATGTTCAAGATCTAAGTAAAACTGATGCCATACTTAAGTCAGTCAAAAAAAATCATTGATAATACTGCAAAGATTATTACTCAGAAACTGGATTTTAAAACTCAGGTTGAATATATTCTGAAGAAATCTTTAATGAGTCTGATTTGCATTAGAAATACATATTGATGTCACTTTCATAAAAGCTGCATTATGAAAAGGTAAGCCATATACTCAGGTGAAGTTTGGAAATGATTGCTAGGGAAGTAGCATCAGGGAATACTTCAAATTACATTGTATAAGTGATTTTTTGGATAAGATCTCAAACAACTTAATGTTTTGCTTTAGTGGTAAGAAGAGTATTTTTGTCTGAAGCTAATCTAAATAACATGCTGAGTGTTGTGTAAAGTTAATAGTGAGGAGGCAGAATTTGATAAAAGGATCATTCTGTTTGAGAGTAGCTTATTTTGTAACTTTCAACCATGTGATTCTCCATATTATTAAAAGAAATACAAATCCATTCATATTTGCTGCTCACTGTGAGACAAGAAGGTACTCAGACTTCCTGGTGGTTGTATTGCCTTAATGCATTTCAAATTGTACAACAAAAAAGTGATATCTCTACCACTGGTCACTTCAAAATAGGAAGGTACATATTCAGTTTCCAACCTGGAAAATATCTTCCTGTGTTTATTAAGTATTGCAACACAGTTGAAAGGGACTATACAAATGCAGAAATGATCTTTTGGTTTCACATTTTGATTTTTTTTTTCTTTTAAATTTCCCTATTCCAAGTATGAAATCTTCCATTTGGCAAGAACTTCTGCCTGAAGAATTATTCTTCCCATTTGTTCATTTAATTATGTGATAAACACAGCTTTAAAATATTTTGGTGCCACGGAATCTGTTGTGAATGAGACATCTGTAGCCACAAATTTATTTGATACATACTTCTTAAAATCAAAGCCAGATGTGCAGATGTGTGACTACGTAGTGATATGCTAATAACTAATGCAGAGGTTTTTAGATACTCACTAGCTAGATTCAAGGCAGGGTTATATCAAGGCAGTCTGGAATTAATTTGGAGCCTTTCAGGCCCATCACTGAATCCTTCCCTGGACCAGGCATAGAAGCCAAGTGTTGCGCCAAATACTCTGGATTTAGAATTATCCTTAGATAAATGGAATTTGTTCATAATTTAAGCATGTATGATGCAGTGTCTGAGCTCCACGATCTGTCAGAACAATTGCAGACAATGGACATTGCAGTGCCAGAAGCGCTCTCCCATTTGTCAGGACAGGCTTAGATTTCTGCTTGCATTGTTGTTAGTTTAACAATACATGCAATAAAGATGGCAGTGCCAAATAAAATTTGTACTATGAAAACAAGGACATGCATGACAGCAAAGCTGTTAAAATCCATGTAGCAAAATTAGGAGCCTGGCAAACAGTAAAAAAAAAATGGCTGATGACAGCACGACTTTTTAAGACTAAAGCCTACTCAAACATGTATTTTTCCTGCTTATTAATTCTGTATTGTAGTCTTTCCAAAACAAAAACTGAATCCATGTTAAGAATAGGCTGAGTCACGTTTTGAAAAGTGTGGTCTACAAATACCAAAACTGTTGCCTAAACAGTAACTATTACAGTAAGTTTAACCCTCCCACAGAACTTGAAAGTGCCTGTAAAGAGAAGCGTCACGTAAATCCATAATGTTTTGCCATGAATAGTCAGTCACTCCTAGGGCCTTTTATCTCCCCTTCTTTCCCTTTTAGTTCAGTATCCTCTGGTAAATTTCTTCCTGTATGTAAACGTATTTCCATTTTTCAAGCAGGAACTTTTGGCAATAATAGATTTGGCAAAAACATTGTGAACATTTTATTGTGTGATCTACATATAAGTAATCATTGTAAAATATTTATGGAATATAAATGCATAATTAAGAAGGTAATACTTTGTCTAGCCATTAATTTAATATGACAGTGATATCTGTCATAAGGAAATGGGATCCATTAGTGGTCTCATGGCTTAAAAAGGCTTTGTTTCTGTGCCACTCTGTTACTTCCTATCTATGCTGACAATTACACTTAATTCTTTCATACGTAGAAATTTTGAAAAATTTCATCACTAACGTAGCTGATATTTATTCATGAATCTGTGCATCATTATAGATGTCTCAAAATGTTACATATCCACTGCTAAGGGTTGATGACACTTTGGTTTTAAATCAGTTCTACTCAGTCAAAATTAATTACAATAATATAAATCAGCAGATCAATTAATATATTTTAAAGAGTTTATGCAGCTATGTGCACACTGAAATGGATCTTTTATCTTTAGAAACTTAATAACTGACATTCTTTTTCATTGAAATAAAAAGCTTAACAGATTTTACTATAACTGCAATAATATATTTCATAATTCTCCATAAATTATAATAGTTTTTCAGTTATATTTTTGTACACTGTTTAAATCATAGCTTCTAGGCTAGCAAGAAATTTACAGCTCAAAATATATTTTTCTTCTACAATAAAAATATACAATACAGAAATCCTTCCTGAAAGTGAAGAAATTAATTTCAATCCAAGAAATACCGGGCAATAATATCCATGTAAATCTATTTATAAATATATTTTTGTTTTATTCAGACATGAACATAGAAATAAAACCCATTTCTATGACCAGGATATGCTGCAACAGCTCTATTGTGTTGAACTTTGTGCCCCTTGTTTGTTCCAGGACTGACAGAAAGAGCCAGACTCTTTTTTGCATTGCCTGTCCTTTCCCAGCCAGCTTTGATGATCAAGCAAGGTTAGTTGCCTTGTAGGCCAGTCCTGAAAAGGTCAGACGATGTCAGTACACAGAAGCTATTAGGGATAGACTTTAAAGTGTGCATAGCTAACATTTTTCATTGCAAAATATACCAGTGGTTTAAATTGGTCAGTAGTTTAAAAATGGCACAAAATGCCTTTGGCAACCTGAATACAAGGCTAGCACAGAGAAAGAAATATCTGCACCTCCACTGAGGTACCAGCAAAAGAACAGGGAAGAAATGTGGCATAATTTATAGAGAGGGGATATTTTTTCCTATTTACAGTACTAAATATAAAATGATAGATATTTTTTCTTTGTGAGAACTTACAAAATTATCTTAAATCATTCTAAAGACAAGTGTGTACATTTATAGGAGCTGCCAAATTTTTATTCTTAGCCTTGACGCATTTGATGAGAATGTCATCAAATATGACCAATGTCATACACAAAAGTTTACAATTAAGTAGTCTTTTCAACACATATCTCTGAAGGAAGTAAATTTATTATATCCAAATATGGACTGTTCACACTGATGAGGGAGTAAGACAATTCTCAGAATAACTTAGTCAAAATGTTCAGTCCTGAATGTATTATGACAGCACTGCTATTTGTGGGCAATCACATGTCCATCTGACGGGAGGGGCTCCATTATCTCTCTGGGATCTATCCATCCGCTTCTTCAAGGGGACGGAGACGCTGCCTTCATTTAGTCTGTCTCTTACTCTGGCACAGAATTTTTCTTTCTTCGTCCTCTGCAGTCTGCTGTGCCTAAGCAGCACAACATGCAGCCCCTGGGAGTGTTACCAATGACCTCAGTACTAAGAACTCCACATAACTACAGGAGTGCAGCACACAGCAGTTGATGCAGGCTGATGGTGAGTGGTATCCCAAAAGGGGACTTGATCGAATGCTGTTTCCTTTAGTGAATCAGCAGAGGAGGAGGCATAATGGCCTTGCCTTTCAGTTGCTGTACATCAATCTCTGCAGAGCAATGCCTGTCATCACTCAGATGTCAGATGCTGTTTATAACTTTGTTGGAACCATAACATGGAACAAAATAGTATCATTACTTTCTCTTGAGGCTATATATGCATGTTTTAGGTTAATTGTTTTCACTGCTGCACATAGCTCAAACATTTTATCAGCAGTACTGGTGCCTTGGAAAGTTGTTTTATCCATGAAATTTCACCAGTTGCTCTCTCAATAAGTGACCAAAAGACCATGATGTGTTCAGGTGCAAAGGTTTCCACAGCACAGAGTGGCACAGATATGACAAGTTTCAGAAGCACGATCTTGTCTTTGCTTAAACCTGCTGTTTTTAATGACATCAGTGCCAGTGCTGCAGGACAGAGAAGCATCACTTCTCTTCAGCATCTCTGTGCCAGTTGTGATTTCACAAGCGTTAATCACCTTTCCTTGTTTATCAGTCATTTAGACTTAAGACTTCTCCTCTTTACTGTTATTCTTTATATGAAGCTATTCCATAATGTGAATTCTTCTTTCCACTTTTCCCAGTGCTTTCAGTGCTGCCACATCATTTCAAAGTGAGAAATGAGTCGCAATAAGTGTTCCAGTCTCCACGGTGTCAGATGCAGCATGGATTTATACAGTGACACTTCATGTTTTGTTCTCCTTCCTAATAATTTCTAACATTTAATTTGGCCATTACTGAGCACTGAACATGTTTTCATAGAGCTATCAGTTGTGTAATCATTGCTTTGAAATAATCCTGATTGTCAGGTTGCCAACTTTGTAACTAAAAGTGAGAAAATACTACTTTTTCCTAACAGAGATGTTTCATAAGTAGTTTATTAAAATGTGAGTATAGTTTTAGTTTTATGTTTCAGTCCTGTAGTCTTTTTTATTGTGATTTCTTGATGTACTATGTTGATTGCTTCTCGCCATTTGCTTTTTTTATGTACAATTAAATTTCTATTTTTTAAAACCTCTTTTTCTATTAACTCAAACCTTCCACAAAACTATGCAAGCATGTATTAAGATTAGTGTTAGGACTGTTACCAAAGAAAACATTTGATGAACTTTTCTGTAGCTTTTAGTATGATAAAATTATTACCTGTGATATGGATAATTGGTTATCTTCGGAGTTGTTTAATAATGGATTAGATAACAGCAGTGGCAAAATCATTGTGAAGTTGTGTCCCACGTTGCCTTATCAATGTGTTTCACAATGTGGCTTGGAGAAAAGAGGAGTTTAACCACCTTGGTTACTCAGCACTGCCTTTTCTGGCGTGTCTGCCAACTGCATCACTGTAGCCTTTTGTCATGTGGATTTTTTATCTCCTATGAAGCTGTCCAAAACTGTCGGATCATTTCATGCTGGCCACTGTACCACCATTAAATATAGCAAGGGTGACCTTTTCTCTGGTGCAGAGATCAACACAAAGCTTATGCATCACTTAAATTTTACTGAGACTCACTTAAGGCCTTTATTCAAATTTTCTAACAACTCTGGGTGACTCACAAACCACTAACATCCCTAGGTTTAGTACCACATTAGGGCAAAATATATGCAAAATGCTCCCTTTCTGGTTTTATGCCTTTGTTATCTGAAAAAGAGAGATTTGATTTTGCCTTTCTCTCATTTTGTATTTGAACATTTTACTCTTGGTTGAAATACACTGATGGGGAATAGGCTGGGTGGTCTTTGACAACATTGCACTGAGATGTAATCAGAAATACATTTCATACATGCTTTTAACTCTGCCTGTAGTACTGAGCCTAAAGAGCAAGCAAGAGCATCCAGAAGGAAGTGAATTACTTCCTTCCATGGTAAACATTTCCCCTTTCTAGAGATTATTCCTGCCTCCAACATCCTCTTGTGCTGCTGCCTTTGGAATACAGTAACAGTTGTGCTGCCTACAGCGCTGGAGAACAGGTGGAACTCGGTTCCATGCCACGCTTCCTGCTGTCACGTGACCAGAATCCATTTGCTTTAGAATAAATTTTTAATAGCTGGACATCTGGTTAGTTTGGTTTTGAACGTTCTTTTTCTATCCATGTAATAAAGGGGAAAAGATTACTCTGGAAAATATTTCAGTTGTTATTTAACGAACCTACACAACAGTTCATACAGCTTCCAAAAGTCTTCATTTATGCAGCTATTACCAATATTCTCTGTGAAGTTTTACACATCCTGCCTTTTTATCACTGAAATCATGGCTCCTAACATTACTTGCTGTATAAATACAGCACAATAACAAGTCTTAGTGTGGTTTAGTGCTCTATCAAAACTAACACAGTTTTGCCAAAACAAGAGGAAATGTCTGTCTATTGTTCTGTTACTGTAGTCAGAGTAAATGGATCTTTAGGGAGTCCCTTATTGCTGTAGGAAGTTATTGCAGAATGGCATTATAGCAAAAAGTGCAGGAGTATTTACTGAAGGCTCGGTGGAACTTGAAAGCTATTCAGCTCACTTAAAATGTTTACACACCCTGTTTCACTGCCCACCAAACAATGCTGAAGAAAGGAAGTGATTTCAAATCAAATGAACTTTTATTAATCAGAAATCTTAAAATTAAAAAGGTATGTAATTTAAATCAGTCTGCTTAGATTTTTTTTTTTTTAATTTCCTATCCAACACTGTAGCACTTTCCAGGGAAAAATGGAGAAAAGGGGCAAGAGAAGTGCGCCTGCAGTACACNTATACTTCATTATTAACTAGCTTTATATGTATATATACTGGTTATACTACTTATATACTAGTATTATATATATAATTAGTTGTATATTAGTGCTATATATTATATATTAGCGCTATATATAATGTGTTATATACTAGTTATATATATATAAAACTAGTTATATAGTAGTTATACATACATAAAATTAGTATATAACATATATATAACATTAGTATATAACTAGTTATATATATACACACACATATATGTATACATATATATATACACACACATATATATGTATACACACACATATACTAGATAAATATTAGTTTGACTTTACTGTCACTTCAGCAGCTGGACCTTGCTGAAAGGCACAAACGCACGAGAGTGCAGTGCTGAGTCGCTTCTCTCCTCTCCCTGCGCTGGGCTCACCTGGTGCTGCGGAGGAGCTCCCGCGGTACTCTCTAACTCACTTTGCAGGTACAGCTGCATAAAGACGCTTTGCACCGCCCAAAGTAGGAGCTCCATCACACAACCAGTTTGCGCTAAGCGGTCGCAGCGCTTCACCCCTGGAAGCAAAGGGCTCCGCTCAGAAGCGTCCCCAAGAAAGGCACGGAGGGACAGTCCCAACACACCGCGTGGGAGGCGGCGTGGCCACTGCGCGTGCGCGCGCCATCGATGACTCGGCGGCGCGACTGGCGCTGCCTGCCCGCTCCCGTTCCGGAGCGGTCGTTGCCGCGTCGCTTCCAGGAGCCGGGAGAAGCGGGAGGATGGTGAGGGGCGGCGGGCTGGGACGGGATAGCGGGGTGGGGATAGGGATAGGGAATCCCCTAGCCGGGCTGCCGGGCCGGCGCGGGGGAGCCGGCGGGGTGGGAGGGAGGGAGCGGGCCCGTGAGTAAGCAGTTCCCGGGCCATGCGGGGCCGCGGCCGGGCCTGGAAACAAGCGTGGCTGGGGAGCGGGCCCTGCTGCAGGCCGGGCACAGACACACCACAGGCCCTGTGGGGATGCGTGAGAGTATTTCCTCAGGGGGCTGGAGCATGTCTTTTTCTGAGGAGAGACCGCGGGGGCTGGGCCTGGTTAGTCTGGAGAAGAGAAGACTGAGGGGGGATCTCATCAATACACGTAAATATCTCAAAGGCGGGTGCCAAGAGGGCGGTTCCAGAATCTTTTCAGTGGTGCCCAGCGACAGGACGAGGAGCAATGGCCATAAACTAAAACCCAAGAAGCTCCACCTCAACATGAGGAAGAACTTCTTTACACTGAGGGTAGCAGAGCACTGGAACGGGCTGCCCGGGGTGATTGTGGAGTCTCCCTCTCCGGAGACATTCCAAACCCACCTGGATGTGTTCCTGTGTAAACCGCTGTAGGTGACCCTTCCTTGACAGGGGGGTTGGACTAGAAGATCTCCAGGGGTCCATTCCAACCCGAACAATTTGGCAGGAATTTAACGAAAGGCAAAATTTCTTCACCGAAAGGGTGAGTAGATGTTGGAGTGGGCTGCCCAGACAGCTGATGGAGTCACTGACCCTGGAGATGTTTAAGAGAAGTGTGAATGGGGTACTTAGTTGATAAGGTGGTGGTCGGTTATAGGTTGTACTCAGTGATATCAGGGGTCTTTTCCACCTTAGTTGATTCTGTGAAAACAACCGGGACTCCCCGTGGGAACACTCTTCTTGCACGCTTATTAGCAACACTAATGAGGTTTATTTTCTTCATTCCAGTTTCGCAACCAGTATGACAATGATGTCACGGTGTGGAGCCCGCAGGTAAAGCCTTTATGTGCTTTGTCATTGGGGTTTTAACTTGCTTTTTCAATTTTCTCCACCTCCCAGCAGTGGTGTCACAGTTGTGCAGGTTGTAGTCAGGAGCCTGAAGCTTCCTGCAGGCTGCTCCACTCTCCCTTTGTAGGCTGCAGGTGTCCAGAAAGCCATCGGCACATCTCATGGCTTCTGGTGTGAACCTGAGTGGTGCTGAGATGGGCCCTGTCACCTCGAAGTGCTTAAGGCAGTTGCTTTCTGAAAGTGACTATGAAGTACAAAATAGATGCATCACCTTGGGAGTTGGATTAGATGATCTTTAAAGGTCCCTTCCAACTCAAACCATTCCATGATTCTATGATCCGTTATAAGAAGTTGGTAAGTAAGGTACAAAAATCATGAAACTAAGCTTAAATGTTTCCAGTGTTAGGCTACTGCTAGGTCATTCTCTCTTTTGTCCACTAGATAATACTGGAAAGGAACTATTTATTTTATGATTGGGAATGACATTTCTTTTTTTTTCATTAAGCACTTTATTCAAATTTTTCAGAAAAAAAATCAAATTATTAAGAGTTAGTATTTAGTGCTTGAATGAGAATATGCCACTTTCAAGAGGGATATAACAGCACCTGGTTTCTCTTTCTGTGCACAATTTTTACTGCCTTGTATGGCTCTATTTAAATGCCTGTAACCACAGGGTAATATAGAGCATGGAATCTGGGGTGCTGATTTTTGTGGTGTGAATTCAAAGATCTTTATTTTCTAAATTAAAGTGGTCACAAATGTTCCTGTTGAATAAATTCCATCTATAAAGCTTATGACATTGAGACCTAGAATATGTAAGTGGTCAAATGCCATTTCATATTGTGCTGCAGTTTGTGCTTCAATTCTGAAATCTGTGCAGCTGCGTGTCCCTAGTTTCCCACATTGAGGAATGTCACAGAGGCTTCAGGCTGTCTCTGTAGAAGCAGGGAATAATCATATTTTACTGGGAGATGTTTTCAAATATGGTAGTAAAGAAAAGGAAATAGACCAAAAGCTAGAAATGGTCTCACATTTTTACAGTATTGCAAGTTGTTCAGGAGAGTTGGTAAATGCATGTTGGACAGGTCACAGCGATTCAATACTGCTCTTGGACAGGAAATATCCTATGGTATTGAAATTCCATTTACAGCTTAGTGGATGAAATGGGACATTAGGGAGTTTCACACATCTAGTAGACTTTGTAATTCTCCAGATAAATCAAATCAAAAGCCTCATGCCAAAAAGTCCCCAAAAACCTACAAAAAGGTGATTTCCTGTAGATCATTCCTGGCACATTTCACTGTGACAGCTGCCACATTCCACTCTGTCACAGCTGGTGGGATGCAGCTGTGGGCTGTGCTCTGCAGTGTCAGTGCTTGCAGGGCACCACTGCCCTGTCTGGCATGGGCTGGAGTGCAGAAAATTACCTACTTTGCCCTCAGTGGTTCTATTAAATGGACGTTGTCACATTTTCCTCCAAAGCTTCTGGACACCCCTGCAGAACCTGTGGGGACTCAGTTTCTTTTGAGACCTCTACTCCTCTTTCAGACTTCACTGCAGTTGACCAATAACTTGTTCAGAAGTTATTGGGGAATGGATGATGAGACAACAATTGCATAAGACTTGTTTCTTCAGGAAACTCGATTAAAAGTTAAGTGTCCAACTTGAGCTGGAAGTTTTGTCTTTGAATCACAATGGATCTCTAAAGACATTGACAAAAGTCTTGCGATTCTTACAATGTCAAGGTTATTCACCCTTTAGTTTACCTGTTCCTTTGTGAGTAGCTCAGAGACGGCCAGGTTTTTGTGGGTTAATGGTGAGGTGTTCCAGAAGATAATTGAGGACTGTAGGTTTAAACTGTGATGCAGAAAGTGTCCCTTTTGGGGTGGGGAGTCAAAGGTTTGAAAATCCAAACCCGTTGAAAATTGATTCAGAGGATTAACTTGAGAATGATCACCTTTGATTTGTTTTTGTAGGGCCGAATTCATCAAATAGAATATGCCATGGAAGCTGTGAAACAAGGCTCAGCTACGGTGGGGCTGAAGTCCAAAACACACGCTGTTCTGGTTGCTCTCAAGGTGACTTCAAAACTGTGTTTTTGGGACAATACTGTTCATAGAAAAGTTTGGGGTTGGCAAATTAGTTTTGGGCTGTTGGAACTTCTATGTGTAATGTAAATACAATCCCAGTTTCCTTTTGCTTGAGTACCAGTATAGAACTGAAATATTTTCAGAACCTGTGCAAAGCTGATTTTCACAAAATAGTGAAGAAGATGAGTGGAAGATTTTTTTCCTCTTTAAAAGATAGTGCCTTTTTTTTGTTGTTTCAATAGTTATTAAATCTAAATAGTTTATTAGTAAATCTATTTCTTTTCCCAAAGCTTGAGTGAGTGTCTGTTCTTTCGTTCTGACAGGTTCCTACTGAAATGGAATTAGATTTTTTTGTCTTCTGTTGCAAGTTTATAATTCTTTTTAATTGTTTTATGATCATATTCAGTTGTTGCTATAATTATCAGCAAATTTCTCCACAATGCTTGGCTGACTGTTCAGTTTGCCACATAGCTTTCTCCTTTTATGCACAGAGAGCACAGTCTGAGCTGGCAGCTCATCAGAAAAAAATCCTGTACGTTGACAACCATATTGGTATCTCAATTGCTGGACTTACTGCCGATGCAAGACTCTTGTGGTGAGTATCTTGGTTGTTGACATACACAGTTCTGCAATAACAAGTGAAAGTTCATTCAGACTATTGCAATTGAGATTTTCTGCTTGGCTAAGGATTAGTCTTAAGCTGCTACTTTGTTATACTATGCCAAAGACCTGAGCACAAAATTCTGGCAGATTTTTAACTGATTGGCAGAAATCTCATTTGTTTGGCCCAAAATTTTGCTCTTTGGTTTTGTTACTGGGAAGACAATGCTGTCTGGTTTCCTCACTGTGATGGGGTTTCCAAGCAGTCTGAGAAAGTGCATCACTTCTTTCCCTCTGGCAGTTGCTTCTGTCTACACACACTTAAAACAGTTACTGAACACACAGGGTGCTGTATTTGTGGGTTTCAGAGGGGCTTGCCCTTACCTGCTGGCCATGTAATTTGTTCAGATGATGTAAATGTGGAAGGAGGAGCGTTCCTCAATTTAAAAGGACAAAGAAGGACAAAGACTTTCTACAATAAATGTTACTTGCTGTAATGTTACAAAGCAATGTTACCGTTATAACCGTGGCTTTTTTCCAGATGATCCGTCTGTTGCCTGCATGAACTTCTACCTTCTTTGCATTTGTATTTGTACTCTTTCAAACCTGTGGTCAACTTTCTAAATAACAGTTATAGGTCATGGTGAAATGACATTATGTAAAGCCGTTGACTCTTTTTCTCAACAAGCAGAGCTGAAACAAAAACGTTTAACAGGTATCGAGACAAAACTTCATTGTGTCTTTGTTCTGTGCATTAGTTTGATTTTTTTTGTTTGTTTGTTTTTTATTTTTTGCTTTCCAGCAATTTCATGCGTCAGGAGTGTTTGGATTCTAGGTTTGTGTTTGATAGACCTCTTCCAGTTTCTCGTCTAGTGTCACTAATTGGAAGCAGTATCCTTTCTTTTTATGCTTGTAATACCTTTATAGCTTATTACTTGTACATAAAATGATTTTCATCTATCACAGCTTAAAAGTCAAGTTGGAAAATTGTTCTTTATTCACATTGCTTGTGTATTATTTCAAAGACTGTCCCATAATGATATATTTTGGTGCATCTCTGCTTGGCTTAGGAAAATGTTTGGGGTAATTAACGCGTCATTTTGAGATTGTTTCCTTAGCTTACTTCAGAAACCCAGATCCCGACACAGCGTTACGGCAGGAGGCCATATGGTGTAGGGCTGCTCATCGCAGGCTATGATGTGAGTAAGCTGCTCAGGTTCCTAGTGATATGCAAGAAAATATGCTTAGTGAAACTTTACACAACAAACAGATGTTAAGAGGGAAAGATGGAAGAGGCAGACTCATCAAAATTTTCTGAATAAGGAAATAATTGTTTGTATCTTACCCTAAAACATAGCTTTTAGTTGTGTTAATTGGTAGCTAATCTTACCTACACTTTATTAGATATTTTGAAATACAAAATGAGATACAGCAAAAAAGAGATTTGTTTCTGTAAATACTTTGCTATTGATTTTGGGTGTTTAGAAACTATTATTCTAAATAGTTTCTATTAAAAAATGGGTGTGGAAACCATCGCTGGCCTCTCTCTTTGTTGTTTAGCAGCAAGAGTTTCCTTAATGCAGCACATGCAGAATCTGCCCTTGACATTCTTGCCATGAGATGGTTGAAGGAAATTATGATCTTGTCTGAAATTTTGAATGGTGTGGTTTTAGTCTACAACAAGTTTTTACTTGTGTGAAGATAAGACAGAATGTGTGTAAAAAAACTTGGTGCAAGTTATGAAGTAGGGAGCACACATAAATACAGTTAGAACAGAGAAAGAAACATTTTTTTGTGCCAGCCACCTAGTCCATGTAAAAGCTGCATTTTAATGAACAAAGTGTAAAGGAAGAGGTGGGAGTTTTTGAATTATTGTTGGAAGGGTTTTTTAACAGTAGCTTTGAGGGAATTGTATAAGAACAGGGATATGATCAGCAATATAAAATACATTTCTGTGCATAGATATAGGCTGTGTGATGTACCATGAAGCAAAACTCTTTTAGAAAATGTCATGTTCCAGCTGCAGACTTGGTATGAATTTATATATTTGTTTTACATTCTGTGGGGTTTTGTCTTTCTCTTTGTAGGATATGGGTCCTCACATCTTCCAGACTTGTCCCTCTGCAAACTATTTTGACTGCAAAGCAATGTCCATTGGTGCTCGTTCACAGTCAGCGCGAACTTACCTGGAGAGGCACATGACTGAGTTCACTGACTGTGAGTAATGGAACCCTCTCTAGCTAATGGTATCAATCAATTCTGCAGTTTACTGATACTGAGCCATTCTTTTGCATTTAACGAGTCAAAGATAAATTTTGGGAGACTGGTTTGGCACAACAGTAAATCTGCATGAGAATATGTTACAGATTTTCATGTCTTAACATGTCAATGCTTTTATTGCGTCTAATGAAAATAGAAGCTGTACTCAGAATAGCAGGGGAAAAAGTGAAAGGCCTTATGCCCTGTTTAACCCAGGGCAGGTGTAATTCTTTCCATAGCAGAGCAGGGATAGTATGTCAGGGCAGGTATTTAGGTGGTACCTTTATAGTGGTGAATTTATTCTTGTATGAAGTGTTGATGAGGAGTATTGAACAGCTGCTAGGAGGAAAAAAATCCCAAAGCTGGAATATCACTGCACTGGCGGCACTGGAGGCAAAGCAGGTGTCAAAACCAGATGCACTTGATCACAAATACAGGGGAGGGTAGGTTTCTCAAGGTATACTTTTACAACCAAGTGTGTGCCCAGTACCAGAAAGGAGAGGAGCTCCAAAAGTCAAGTTAGCCAAGCTGATTTTGTAGTTGTCAACTAGGAATAGAAAGAAGGCGAAATGAGTGTCAACAGGTAATACCATATAGTCTTAAATGTCTTTCTGATTTAATTTTAAGGTAATCTAAATGAGCTAGTTAAACATGGACTGCGTGCCCTGAGAGAGACTCTTCCTGCTGAACAGGATCTGACCACCAAGGTAAGTACTAGATTTTCTTAAGAAATTTTACTGCCATTGTTACTAGAAATTACTGTGACAAAATTCTTGTGAAGTATGGCTGACACTGAAACTTGGAAGCTGAATACCAGTAGATAATACCATCTTCTTTTAATGTCACCAGTTTATCTATGATTTCCTATCTCAGATTTAAGTTTCTTAACAAAAATCATGCTTTCACTAAGTTGTTTCCCTGGTTGCTTCATTCTGTTTTAAGCTTTGACCAGTGTTTAAGATGCGTTACATGCAACTAGAATCACAGCTTTGCTCTTTGAGGACAGTCAGTAATTCACCTGGGAGGTGAGGGAAGGTAATGTACCAACAGTTGATTGAGTATCCAGCATCAGAATGGTGTCCAAGCTTCTGACAAGGAATTGAGGAACTGTTGAACAAGAAAATTCAAAGGATATCCATTAACTGGTGTTCTGCTTGTGGCTGATCTGTCCCTTTCCCTTGTTGTTTTTTTTTCTTTAACTCACCTTGTTTTTTAAACCTTAAAGTATTGAAAATGCAAAATAAGGTAAAAATAAGGGATTTTGAGAAACTGAGTATGTTATTAAAAAGAAAACGAAAGAAATTGAAACGCTTGAATGATTTTACTTAAAATATTTTGAAACATGATAGCTTTTGGAAGTGAAAGCTGTAATGCTAAGGTTAATTGCAGGAAAATGGTTCTTACTGCTTTCAAAACTTTGCTTAACAGAATGTTTCCATTGGAATTGTGGGCAAAGACATGGAGTTTACCATCTATGACGATGACGATGTAGCACCATTCCTAGAAGGTCTTGAGGAGAGACCACAGAGAAAGGTGTGTGGTTTAGATGCAAGTAAATAGGCTTTGTTGAAAGACAACATTTAGATATGATCTATTATGTTTACAATCAATTTAACTCTCTACTACTCTAGTAGAGTTTTATAAAGGTGATTTTTAAAATTTGAAGTTACTGTATGAACATTGTATAATCTCAGCTGGAAACTGAGATGCTTATTAAATCAGTTTCTGCTGAATTTATGCCAGGCTGTTCCAATGCCATCTGCTTTCCTCATCTTTGATCAAGTGCAAGTTTTCCCTGTTTTGTAACAAGTGGCTGCTTATGTTTCCCATGCCCTTCACCCAATGCCTCAGTAGCCTCCTAATTACCAACTCTGTCCTGCTCATATTTTAAGCTTAATTTATTTTATTTTAAGCCTAATTTGGGTAACAGTACTTAGTAAGCTATTTGCTGACATGAGCAGCATTTACCACTTGTGATGCGCAGATCAGGATAAAGCTGATTTGTCAAGTATTGTCTTCTGTCTTCCTAAAATATTTCTTTTCCCCCTCTTTAAGCCGGTTCCGCCTGTAGAAGAAACTGTGGAAAAGGCAGAGGAGCCAATGGAGCACTAGTTGGTGGATGAGTTCCTCTGTGTTAATGTCTAATTATGCAGAAACATTTATCCATTTGGTGGTAACTTTATCCTCACCTATATACGTTTTCTGACGCTACATTCTGAGGATTGCTCTTAAAGAAAGAAACCAAGCCACCTATCCTTAAAAGGTAAACAGGAGGTCATATTTGGATGTAACTGCTTGGACAAGAAGGGTGTAATCATTTTCTAAATAGTACATGATACTGTTTTTTAAAGAAAAGATACTGTCTTTAACTCATAAGGACAAGTGGAAATAAATCACTTTCTTGGACTCTGCTGTGGGTTTGTTTTGTTTTTTTTAATCTCAACAAACAGCTGTTCAAATACTTGTGTCATATCAAGGTGCCATCATGTGTTTGACCATTGGTCAGAGTGAGCATTTACTTACGGTATAGACACACAGTGCTCTTGGAAACTGTTGAACTGAGAGGGCCTTATAATGCCTACGAAACTGTAAAATAGTTGTGGAATAAAAAGGATACAGCGTGTTTCCCTGTGCCAGCTTCTCTCCAACTGAATGTGAAAAGACGTTTGTGATCATGAGTGTTCACCAGGAACGTTGCAGGCTGAAGAAGTGAGAAGTTGCCAACCAGCTTGTGTTTGATTTTTACGGGGGTTCACTCAGTCAACTCCCACTCGTTTGGAACTGAACTGTATCACTGTTTCTTCAGAGCCATTAGCCAGCCAAGATTAGCAAAGGGCTTTTAGCTCACTAAGGGCTGAAACTGAAGTAACGGGCACTTGAAATTCCCATTACAAGTCCCCCGAGCTATAGAGCCCCTGCATTGCTGCTGAACAAATAGGTTCTCCTGGGGTTTGTCCCTTCACCTTGTTCTGCACCTGGTGCCAGTTTCAATTTAAGCTGAGTGCCACCAAATTTGGGATAAACAGTGGCTTCTTCAGGATTGTGTGCCAGGGAATCCCAGTGAGTTGGTGCTTCCTAGATACAAAATAGGTGCAATGCCATTTTTTAAACAAAATTAGTTCAGTGTTATTTTTTTTTATTTTCCATGTTGGAAATAGAACTGTTCTTGCTAATGACTGCATTGAAAATTATAAGAAACAAATTTGGGGACTGGACCCACATAGGGACTTGGTAGCCTGCTCATTGTACTTAAAAAATGGCATCTTCTTTAATTAATAAATACTAATAAATTAATAAATTTTCATTAATAAAGCATGATGCTGTTTTTAACAGGCTTTAAACAGTGTCTTGACTCTGTAAATAGTCATGAAAATAGCAAAATAATAATATCAGAGCTGTGTATATAGCTTTTAAGTACTAGACAAAGCTGCTTTTATTTTTTCTGAATTAATTTTAGTTTTTCCCTATTATTCTTCCATTTTACACCTATTACTTTTCTATTTACTTTCCCTTTGTTTATTTATTCCCCTTTTACTCATTTTTTCCCTCCCTTAATCACTTTCCCCCAATATTTATTTTCCCCCTTAATATTTTTTTCCTCCATTGGTTCTCCCCTCCTTGGGTTTTTTTCCCCGTGTTTTTTCCCCTTATTTATTTCCCCTCTTATATATTTCCCCTGTTTACTTTTCCAGTCACTCACTTATTTTTCCCAATTATTTATTTTCCTCAATTATTTGTTCTCCCAATTATTTATTTTCCTCAGTTATTTGTTCTCCCAATTATTTATTTTCCCGATTATTTACTTATTTTCCACCTTGTTTATTTTTCCCTTTACTATTTCACACCCTCCCCTTTTTTTTCTTAATTATTTTTTTTAATTTCCCCTTAATTATGTAATTATTTTCCCCTTATTTGTTTATCACTGCGGGGGTTTTAGCCTTACTTCTGGCTGCTATTTGTCTCAGTGTCCCGACGGTCTCTGACCTGGCTCGGGAGGATCCCTGTGCCGTGACGTCACGGGGGAAAGCCCTTCCTCGCGCAGTCTCGGCGTGCGTGGCGGTGCCGCCCCCTCCGCGCAGCCGCGCGTGCGCGGGGCGTGTCCCGGCGCGGCCGCCGTAGGCTCGATGTGGCGGGGCGGGCGTGGCTCCACGTCAGCCATCGCCGGAGCGGCCGCGCCGCGGGCTCAGCTGCGCTCTGGGACCGGACCGGCCCCTCCGTCCGGTACGGACCCGCACGGACCGGCACCAAAGGCCTCGTGGGGCCGCGGCAAGCAGCGGGCGCCGCGGCTGCGGTTGGCCCAGTCCGCCCGCGGCCTCAGGGCCCCGCCGGCATCTTGCCGGTGACCCCGTCTGGGCCCGGGGCGGCGGTGGGGGGGTCTGTGGCGCGGAGGGGCCGCGGCGCTCCGGGTTTGCTCAGGGGAGTGGCGGGCGGGCGGGCGGTGGCATCGAAGTAAGTTTTGCCTCGTAGCTAAAAGCCTCCGAGTTTGAGCTGGAAGTGGGCACCTGGGATAGTTAGGGAGAAATGTCCCTAAGCCAGCTCCGAATGTGGTCGGGATTTTGTAGTAAACGTTTTTGCACTGTATATTACGGATGTGCATCAGTAAAACGGTCCGTTCTCAGGGGTTTGGTCCGTAAGGTGCCCCCGTTCCCAAGGCTCCCCAGGGTTGGAGGTGGCGAGCAGGCGTGGCTGTTTTCTGCGCTCGGTAAACTGCAACTTTGTATTTCCTCTGTAAACTTTGATTTCTTCTCCTTGGCCGGAGAAGTTGTGGGTGCCCCATCCCTGGAAGTATTCAAGGCCAGGTTGGATGTGGCTATGAGCAAACTGCGCTAGTGGAAGGTGTTCCTGCCCGTGGCAGGGGAGTTGGAACGAGATGATCTTTAAGGTCTTCTCCAATCCAAACAATTCTGTGGCTCAAGACAGGCAGTCAGAAATGCTACTGCTGGAGAAGTAGAGCAGCACCTATGTCTGTGTCCGTGGGGCCTCTCTCTAAGATGAAACTGATTTCAGGTCTTGGTGCACTAAGTGCCATGTCCAGTAATTTTTTGAATGAGTTGTTTATGTAGATACTTTTAAACAGCAATCTTAAAGGATCTAATCCTTAAAATAAGGAATTTATAACAGAAAGAGGCCAGTTTCTTTTCAAACTTTGTATTGCAATTATATTCAGGAGTAGTTGTGATACTGTTTTAGTTTGTTGTTCTCTTGTGTAGGAAGAAAGAGCAGCCCAAGTTAGCACAATTTCCCTGCTCATTGTTCAGTGTGAGGTTCTCTAGGTTTGCATTTGATGAGAAAAGGGACTTTGGACCCAGCACCAAATTGTAAAGTGCCTCAAGTGCTCATTCAAATGCTGGAGCGATATGTCCCACCTTCCCTCTCTCCTCAGAGCTGTTCGTGGAGAGGTGGTTTTAGCCAGGGTGGGAACATATGTTTGTTGATCTGCTGGATTTTGTTTGCTTCTCCTTCAATAATAAGGTAGGAGTGGAGAGTTTACAGGGTTTGCACCTCAACATTTGTCTGCACAGATAAAAGAGGTGATGTGGGGTAGGAGCTCATGTCCCAAAACAGCAGCTTCTTAAACCGTCCTGTTACTGAAAGCTTTATATCATGGAGGTTTGGCCCTGCCATCATGGAACTTTGAGGAAAAGTGATCTGCAGGGCCCTAAAGTACAGCCTTGAGTGGGAGAGTTGGGTGTTCCATCTTTATGTAAACCGCAGGCTTTGCTGGGGGTCATTTTGTTCAGTTCTGTTGGGCCTGTTACTAGTAATGAAAATTGTATTAAAAAAAATGCCTTTACACATTACTTGACTGATGTTTGGTATCATAACCTAAAGTAAAAAGGCATCTTCCTTATTTAATCATTTGTTAAACTCAGTCAATGCCATCCAGAAAATTAATAAAAGCTAATTTATTTTAGACACAATGTCTGTAGAAAGGAAAAAAAATTGCTTATCTAATAAAAAAAACCTGTTTGCTCTGCCTATCGTAGCATTCACCAAGCCAGCTCAAACTTGAGAATTTTTCATTACTTGAGAAATAAAATAAGGTTGATTTGATCCTAGATGTCTATCATATAAAACATAAACAAACATGAGAATGAAGATTGGTAGAAGAAAAAGGTTGATTTGATCCCAGGTATCTATTACATAAGGCAAAAGCAAACGTGATTCCCTCTCACTATGCTTTCTTTATGCCAGTCCTTGGTTTCTGCTCCGTTGGATCTTGTGGTCATCCTTAAAGCTTCCTCCATAGGCTGATTCAACTTATCATGTCATGAGAACTGTAAAACTGGATCTTGTTTTTTTAATTTTGGGGTTTGGGGTTTTTTATTTTTCAGCTGACTTTTTTAGCTTGGGTCAGTTCCTCTGGAGGGGCACAGGACTACAGTGAAGTAGTGGGAATATATAGCCAGGATCAGGGAGAAGCTGCTGCATCTGTTCAGCTACCAGTCAGGTCCTCGTACACTTCTGTTATCCCTGACTGTGCTCAAAGTATTGGGAAGATTTCTTTCTTTTACTTTTTTTATTGTCTCTGGAAAATTTCATGCTTCATCTTTGTGCTGCTAAGAGGAATATTGTAGTGTAACAGAAAAGTGGGAGGGCTTTTGAATTGGCTTCTCAAGAAACACAGCAAGTCCCTTTGAACCATTAAGTTTGTTGCAGTAACGTTCTAGTGTTCATTAATAAAATCTGTTAACTTTGGTATGGCTTTGTTTGCTTGTTCCTTAGGTTGTCTGATACTTGTGTCAAAATAATTCTTCCCTTGAGAAAACTTCTGTAACCAAGAACCATGACTGCTGCAGAGAATGTGTGTTACACGTTAATTAATGTTCCCATGGATTCAGAACCACCTTCTGAAATCAGCTTAAAAAATGACCTAGGCAAGTATAGACAATGACTGAAAGATTGTTGATGTATTATAAACTCATATATATTACATATTGTTGACATTTTATAAACTCAAGCAAGTCAATTTGATGCTTATTTTCAGTTGCTGTTTGAGAGGTATACATTTCTCTGCTGTGTTTTGAGAAACTTCATGGTTTTATCTTGAGTGGTTTGGTTTTGTTGCAGTATGTTTGCCCCAGTGTGTACAAAATTTGAAATCATTTCCTTTGGAAGTTTTAAGTAATTCCAGTTTGAGCTAAGGCAGATTAAGCACTGTAATTAGCAGCAAATTGGGTTGTCACTTGTTCAATGCACTGCAGAGTGTGCTGGCAGAAACAGCAGCATTGGTATGTTGTATACAGGTGACATCAGAGCATGTTGTAGTATCCTGGTATAAAAAGCTGTTTAAGTATTACAGCAATCTTGGATTTCAAATGCTTTCAATTCCAATATATTGATCCTAGAATTAAGTCTGAATTCCATGCTTGTTTTTAAATATCTCCTGCTCAGGGCATGAATTTTATTCGTGTGCTCTGTGGCGCTGCTTCAGAGGGGTTTGTATCTTCTGACACTGAAGGTTGGTACTCCTGTTAAACTAACTGTGACATGTCAGCCTTCCTGACTTCATTTCCTCCTCCTCTAGAAAAAGGAGATGTCAAGTTGAAGACAGAAGCCTTGAAGAAAGTAATCATTATGATTCTTAATGGTGAAAAACTGCCTGGGCTTCTGATGACCATCATACGTTTTGTACTGCCTCTCCAAGATCATACCATCAAAAAACTGCTGCTGGTCTTTTGGGAGATCGTGCCAAAGACCACTCCTGATGGCAGGCTCTTGCAGGAAATGATCCTCGTGTGTGATGCATACAGAAAGGTAGCCCATTGTTTACTTCATTGCTTGTCTATATCTTTACAGAAAGTGTATCACTTTGTCTTATTTAATAAATATGAAAGTGGTTTATGCTCAGTGTTTCCTTCCTGGCAGTTGTTTCTCTGTACTTCAGGGCTGGATAACCACAGATAAGCAGCACACCTACTACCAAGGAAATTTTGTGTTCTTTTACTATTATACTTTAACAAAAATGTAGTTTTCATGTCAGTGAGCATCAGAGGTGAGGGGTAACATGGTTACTGTCTTCCTGGTGTCTTGGGACAAGCCATGATGCATAAAAGGACATTGTTTTTTGAATAACTACATTGTTGTACACTTGGGACACTCCTTCATAAAGGTAGCAAGGACCTTCCACTTTGGGACTGGGTTGGAAGCAGATGAATTAATATACACTAAAGTCTGATATCCAGTATGTGGGAATGCTCACAGGCTGATCTTTCACACCCATGGTAGTTGGGGAGAACACATACAATGCAGAAAAACATAGTACAGGCTTTGTAAGTTTTACTGCACAGAGATACATGTTAAATACTGTGGGGCAGCAGTGTTTTAAGAAGGCATTTCACAAGAAGACTGAGATGTCACTGTCCATGTTGGGAACTTGTACCTTGGGAAAACTGAGTGTGGCAGAAGGCTAGCAAGTGTATTCGTCTGGAGAGTCTGGCATTTCAAAAATGTTTCTTGTTGGTTTTAGGATCTTCAGCACCCGAATGAATTTATCCGAGGCTCTACTCTGCGCTTTCTTTGCAAGCTGAAGGAGGCAGAGCTGCTGGAGCCTCTGATGCCGGCCATTCGCGCGTGCCTGGAGCATCGGCACAGCTATGTGCGCAGAAACGCCGTCCTGGCCATTTACACTATCTACAGGTAAAGGCCAGAAACAACTGAAAGGTGTGGGTGCAGAAGGTCACAATCTGTGGAGTTTTTGAGATCTCAAACATTTATTAATCACTACTGTGATGTTTAGGCTTTCTTTTGTTTGTTTGCTTTTTCTCTTCTATCTAATGGACTTTGGAAAAGCAAAAGGTACTGCTGCTGCTTTCTCAAGGTCCTTATATTGCAGGTTAATTTGCCGTTCTTAATGATCTAAACATTATTTGTGAGAAATGTCCACAGCCATGAATATGGAAGAATCCTTGCAGGAATATGCATATATAAATTTATTTGAAGCAGGACATTCTTGATGTGCTGCAGGTCTATAGTCAGCATGATTGCAGTTGTTACCTGGATGGTGTGGCTGAATGTTGCTGTCTGACTGTAATCACTGGTGAGGTAATGTCTTGGCTGTCATGATAACAAACAGTTTTTTAAAGTTCCTTGAGTCTGTTTGCTGTTTCAAATAGCTACACAAAAGCTGTGCATCACTATTTTACTCTTGAGTTTTTTTAATGTTTGACTTCAGTATTTGCACTTAAGCCTTGGGTTCTACTCCTTACCAGGAGCTTTTTTAATTAGGATATATATTTTTTTTAAGAAACTTTGAACATCTTATACCTGATGCTCCAGAATTGATCCATGATTTCTTGGTGAACGAGAAAGATGCAAGCTGCAAAAGAAATGCATTTATGATGCTAATTCATGCAGATCAGGTAAGGATACTTGCCCTCAAACACATTTGGTTTAATAACTTGAAAATGTGCTGGGTAGCTAGCCAGGAGTTTGTTGATTGTATAAACTGTTTGTATTCATAAAAAATCCCATGTATTATTGTGTTAATGCTTTTGTGGGATATTTGGTACTGAAAAAGTTAAAGTAGATCTTCAGTACTGTCTTCATTTTAAAGGGGAATTACTGTATTTGGTGAAGGCATATGCTAGTGCTGAAAACTGTAATTAGTTTTGGCAGGGGAGCATAACCAGACTGAGAAGTGCTCCATTATCTACTGTTTTATAGCTCTTGTAGTCGCATGAGAAGGAAATGGCAGTTTCTGTTTAGCATTTTGGATTATTTGCTCTACAGGCAATTGCCTCTTGAGCCTGATTACCATTAGTTTTGTCTCTTTTGCAATCTACAGGCAGAACACATTAATTTGCTCTTCCAGTTTACAGTGTTTTCCTAAATTGTTTAAATTTCAAGTTGAAGGGTTGCATAAATGCCGTTTTCTATTTTGATTTTTAGAATGTGTTTTGGTTTAAAATTCAACTGACTGAGAAATTCGGACTAATTGAGAATAATTTATCTTTTATTTGTGTAGGATCGAGCTTTGGATTATTTGAGTACTTGCATAGACCAAGTCCAGACATTTGGTGACATACTGCAGTTGGTTATTGTGGAACTAATTTACAAGGTAAAATGGAAATGTTGTGGCACATTTAAAGAAATGCACATGTTAGATTATATTAGACTGCTTTTTAAAAGGGGTAGAACATTGCTGGAAGAAGCATTATTGTTTGCTTCTAGTCCATGTCAGAAATGTGTCATTTTTTAATACAGCTGAATGAGGTTTGTCTCTTGAAATGATAGAGAGCTCATGTGTGTACAGTATAGAGCAGTGTGTCTTACCTGATTTGCTGTGATGGGGACAGTGTATTATCAGACTGGTTTCATGGGCATGAGCAGGGCCATCTCTTACAGAAACTGGTAGAGACTATACCCTTCCTTTTGATCTGAGATTTTAAGACCTGGTAGAATTGTACTGAGTTCTCAATAACAGTTTGTGAATAGCTTTTGTAATTAGACTTTTACAGCTGTGAATGACACTTCCTCTCCCCAGAAAAGTTTGTCACATTTTGTTCAGTTTTCAACTTGTTGTAATATAATGGAGAAGGTCAGCTGTAGGTTTGCTCCTTTCTTTTTTCTTATTGTGCCAACTATGCATTGTTCTTCTTGTTGAGGTCTGTCATGCGAATCCATCGGAGAGAGCTCGGTTTATTCGCTGCATCTACAACTTACTGCAGTCATCAAGTCCTGCAGTGAAGTATGAAGCTGCAGGTACTCTGGTTACACTCTCTAGTGCACCAACAGCAATCAAGGTATGGAAGTGACATTTTCAGATATTCACTAGCTTTTAGTTCTCTGAAACAAATACTGTATGCCACATTTGGATACCTTGACAGAGCAAAGGCTTTAATAGTATGGGGTATTCAACACTTCACATGTGAAACTCTCTCTTAAAATATCTCTTAAAATTGGTCACAGAAGAAGACAGACTGCTTTGCAAACCTGAAGCTAGGGAGATTCAGGTAGGGAACAAGCGTGGATACTGTGCAGACTGTTGTACAGTGGTTTGTACCAACCTGCAGCCCTCATGGCAGAGTTAGCAAAGCAGAGTAAAGCTGAAGATTTTTAGAGCTTGAATTACATTCTTTATTCATGAGTGTTCCTCTTTTCAGACCAGGGTGGAAGTGTAAAGCAGTGAAGATTCATGTTGATTTTGGATGCACCTGGGGTTCTCAGATTTACATTTGTGTGGCTGATTATTTAAGAACTGTGCTGGTTTAAAAGTAAACCAGGAGGAGAAACAAACCCAACACAAAAGAGATTCTAAGTCAGAGTTACAATTTAATAACAATATTACAATAAATGCAATGACACAAAGAGAAATTGGTTTTAACCCACAAACCGCAGAAGTGTAACCCAGCACTCTGGGGCACAAACAGAATGCTGTTCATTAGCCCCTGTGCTGAGCCCCACGTGGTTCCCCCGAGTCCAAAGCAAAAGGAAGCGAAAAACCTGTTGGTGCAGATGACAGTTGCAGTCTGGTCGAGAGTGGTGGTCTCCTCCTGTCAAGGGTCTGGTCCTCCTCTGGATCTGACGAGTGGGTCCCAGAGGTTTTCAATCCCAAGATTATATACCCTCAGGTCCAGGTGGGAATGTCCAGTACCTCCCCCAGGGCGGGGAGTTACACAATGGGTGATCTGACTCTGTGAGTCATGGGGTATTTTGGAATTGTTGCTGGCCCATTAGCAGACATGCCCCCTCAGGCTGGGTGTGGAGGTGCTAACAACTTCCTGGAGGGGAGTTGTCACAGCTCCTGTCTCACAGGCTTCTTTAACACCCAGCTCACACCTGAGGAGGGATCAGGTGTGTCCTGGGCAGCTGCTGAAACTGGTCCATTATTAACAGATCTTGGGAAGTGAATAGAGGGTGTAGAATACATAGCTTTGATCACACCCACACAGTGATAAACTGATCCTGGCTGCTAAACTAGGACAGAACCCTCAGAAATTTTAAACTTGTATGGAAATTTCAAAAATAGAACATGGATGTCTAGTTTTAGAGTAACAGCATTGTAAGTAGTAGTTTATAAAGGTCGAGGGGAGTATGAATTCCAACATTCTTGCTTTGGCTTACTCATTTTTGTTGAGTAGGCATACTGTACATAGAAACTGTCATTAAAACCATACCTAGATAGGCTGATACTGCCAACTGTTTTAAGTTACTTTTCATGCCCTGTTGTGTACTTCACAGCTGACTCACAGTATGTCAGGTAATCTGTCTTGTTTTGTCTTTCTTGGAATTTTAGATCAGTTCTGTGTATTGTAAGCTGATGCAGTTGTGAGCTTTCCAGTATGATTTTTGTAATGCGGTGGAATTGATCTGTAATGGGCCAGAAAATTTCAAAGTCTGTTTTCAGATTCCTTTCTGTGCCAACTCAGAGTAGCTGCTTTAATAGTAACACAGCAATCTTTCCTGAATTCTTTCTCAGAAATTTGCCAGTTTCTCCTCTTCATTATTTTGATCCTTTTAATTTCAGGCAGCTGCCCAGTGCTACATAGATTTGATTATTAAAGAAAGTGATAATAATGTGAAACTGATTGTCTTGGATCGGTTGATTGAATTAAAGGAGCATCCCTCCCATGAACGAGTATTACAGGTATGTGAGCTGTCTCTTTTCCTGCAAGCTTTAGGAGAGAAAAGCCTTCAGTAACAAAGTTCTCAGGTTTACACTGTCTTTTGGCATGTTTTTGTTAAAAAACGTATTGGATGGACCTCTGTGTTTATGAGTTCCTGCTTTTATTGTCTGCATAAGAATTATCAATAGCAAATGCTGGACTGCACCTTGCATGGTAGAGTTCTATGAAAATGTAGAATGTATTAATTGAGCAGTGTGAAGTTCCTAATGCTTGAGATATGTTGCTTGCTTGTCAGCAGATTATATATTATGTATCCAGAAAGGCTTTGAAAATCATTGAGGAGTGAAAATAAGAACTGTATGAAAAGGAAGTAATTTAAAACAGCAAAATACTTACAATTTTGTTTCAGGATCTAGTTATGGACATCCTCAGAGTGCTGAGTACCCCAGATCTAGAAGTACGCAAAAAAACCCTCCAACTGGCTCTGGATCTTGTGTCCTCAAGAAATGTGGAGGAGGTAAAAATATGTACTTTTAGTTCATTACACTATTTTTTTTCTTTTGCAAAATATGTGCCTTTTTTTAATTTTATTTGATCTTTTCTGCAGCTTGTGATTGTTTTGAAGAAGGAAGTGATTAAAACTAATAACGTGACAGAGCATGAAGATACAGACAAGTATAGACAGCTGCTTGTTCGTACACTGCATTCTTGTAGTGTTCGGTTTCCAGACATGGCTGCAAATGTTATCCCAGTGGTATGCAAATGTTCGATTATATTGTCATTAAATAAGTTCTAGCTGTACCCAAAACCTGGAGAATAGCTGAAGCTGAGATGTTCCTAATAGTGGCCTCACAGGAGGGAATGCTATTTTTAATCACTAAAGTAATACAGTGCTTTTGATACTGTAATTATTTTGTCTTCTGAGACTTTATTTTTAAATGTTTTTGAAGAAAATGAGCTGAAGAGGACTTTTACTTAAAATACAATAATTTGTATCATT
This sequence comes from Sakesphorus luctuosus, assembly GCA_013396695.1. Lineage (NCBI taxonomy): Eukaryota > Metazoa > Chordata > Aves > Passeriformes > Thamnophilidae > Sakesphorus > Sakesphorus luctuosus. Next base: position 530,898 of record VWZD01010832.1, read on the forward strand.
AGAAGACCACTTTGGGATTATGGTAATTGGTAGTTGTTTAGAACGTATTTAAGGGTGTTTTGCTTCAGTTGTGTTTAATGGAAGATACATATGCAGTTTCATTTTTCTGAATGTAGAAGGAAAGTATTATTGTACAAACTTACCTGTGCTGCTGTTTGTGCTCATGTTCACTCTTCTGGGATAGCTGATGGAGTTCCTTAGTGATAATAACGAAGCAGCAGCCGCTGATGTCTTGGAGTTTGTGCGGGAAGCGATACAGCGATTTGATAACCTCAGACCTCTTATTGTTGAGAAGATGCTTGAAGTCTTTCACTCTATTAAATCTGTCAAGTGAGTCCAAAATACAGTATCAAACAGACACTGGAGCACCTTGTGGTTTATTTGCATTGAGTGTATATTGTCCTTAAATATGTACCTAAATCTTGCAAACCACACACAAAGAATAACTGAAGCTGAAATATTTTGGGAATAGATAGTTTCTAGGTACAGCCTACTTGTACAAAAGAAATTAAGTGCTTTTTGCATTGAATGAAGCAAATAAATTTCATTTCTAGGCATAATGGGTAATTGTATTTCCACTTACTAGGAGATAGTGTTGTTGATGAAGGCCAACTATGAAGTGATTTATTTGTTCAAATGGAGTTACTAAGCGATTTGCACTTGTAGGCAACTGGAAATACTTATGATACATTTGTTAGAAAACCCAATCTAACATAGACCAGACTTTGCAATCTACAAAGCTTATTTAACACCTTTCTGGGCTCTAAAAACTTTGTTTTCTGATGGATCTGTAGGACTTAAGTCATATGAGAACTTCTTTGTGTTAGGACAGCACTCTGTCACTCTTGTAATACACAGAAAACTCTGAATCCTATCTCCTCCTCATTCATTAAGTGGGGGAAAAAAGGCTTTGCTATTCTTTTCCTAATCGTCATTCATGTTCTTGTTTTTTGTTTTCTCCTGTAAAATGGAAAAATTAGTTTGCCTCAGTTAAACGGACAATTTACAGCTGATACACAGTAGAGTTATTTCATTATGATCACAATAAAACCTAATTTTGTCTATGTTGGGATTAACGCAGATGGAAATAAATCTGTACCAGAGAATATAGCTAATTTGATGTACATGTTGATGAGTTTACTAAGGCTGAAAGGATAATTTTCTTTGATCAAACCTGCATTTTATCAGTTGTGTCCTTTTGAATATGTCGAGACTGGCCTTTGCTACCTGCCCACAAATCACTTCTCTTGATGCTAATTTGAATATGTCATGAGAGCATGATTTAAGTCACTGTTCTTGTGTTAGGATTTATCGAGGAGCATTATGGATCCTTGGAGAATATTGCAGCACAAAGGAAGATATACAAAGTGTAATGACAGAAGTTCGCAGATCACTTGGAGAGGTGTGTGTGCTTTGATTTCTTGTGTTTACTAGCTCTTTGTGGTTTTGCTTCTTGTTATGCAGTGGGTTTTCTAAGAAAAAGGTATTTTTTAAAAAAGTCAAGTAAGATGCAACAGTGTTTTGAGGGGTTGTGATGTGTTAATGGCATTGGACAGGAAATGTTAAGTAGAAAGAAGTTAAGAGTTTTGCATTTATTATCAACTTTTTTTCAAGTATCATACTTGAGCTGAGAATAAGTGATATCTTTTAAGAGAGGAGATGTGAAATTCCTCTCAGAAAATTATGGAAGCTTTAAGGTATAATCTAATTATATCCAGTAGGAGAGAAAGGATGCTTTAAGTCTGTGTTTTTCAGGGAGGGATCTAAGACAGTCTGTGCAATGGGAGCTTTATTGCATGGCTAGGAAGCTTCTCTATGTATTTCAACATCTGCTTATCTCCTCAAATTCTCCAAAACTGTTGCACTGTAGCTGACACTTTTGCTCATAAAAACTTCAATAATGCAGGTAATTTTAATTAAAACTTTCCGCAGAGCAAAAATGTATCTTTTATTCTAATAGTAATAATTGTTTCCTGCTCATTTCTAGATCCCAATAGTAGAATCTGAAATTAAAAAAGAAGCTGGTGAGCTAAAACCTGAAGAAGAGGTGTCTGTGGGTCCAGCCCAAAAACTGGTGACAGAGATGGGCACTTATGCAACACAGAGTGCTCTCAGTAGTTCCCGACCTGCCAAAAAGGAAGAAGACAGGTATTTAAGACTTCATCCTATGCCAGGAGTGACCTGGTTGTTTTTTGTGGGGTTTTTTTTGCTCTGTTTGAGCTGTATTCATTCTCTCATACAGAATTGAGTGGTTGAGGGAATTTCTTATTTTAAGGTATTATCCCAGGTAGATGGTATCTGATAGGATGTTGTCTGCTTGCTTAGGTTTTGTAATCAAAGCTTACTGTACCAAAAAGGACTTCATTAATTATGATATCCTAAATTCTGTTTGATTTTTTTAATATGTAAAAATATCTCACAATTTTAGTTGGATACAGAGATGTTACCTTTAGATTAAACCATTTTCTTCCCCTTGATACCACCTTGCACTACTTAATACTTACTATAGTTTATTTTTTTGGTACGTAGTATAATTGTTGTATTTCCTTAGTTACTGCAGATGGGCTACTTCATCTTGACTAGTCATTATCATCTCAGAGCTACAATGAAATTATTCTATATCACAGCTCTCACTCCCTAGTCCATGTGGAAATGACTGTGTGACTTGTGAATATCTCTGTATCTGGAAAATTACTCTGAAAGGGAAAAAACAACCTTCTGAGATGTTTCTAGCTTGTTTTGCTTGTACAGTGTAAATGTTAAGTATCAAGAGAAGTAGGCTGAAGAGAGTCATCCAGAACTAGTTTTCTGATGGTCATTTGTCTTTGCAGGCCCCCATTACGAGGATTCCTGCTCGATGGTGATTTCTTTGTCGCAGCTTCCCTTGCTACAACTTTAACCAAGATTGCTTTACGATATGTGTCACTAGTTCAGGAAAAGAAGAAACAAAATGTGAGTAATCTCTTCCATTTTCACTGTACATGCAAAGAAGTGCTGGTTGTTGCTTCTTTTCTTTTAAACAGATGCAAAATGGATTAAGTAAAAAGTGAAGTGCCAGCTACGCGACTGGTTAATAATGATAATTTGGGTCACAAATAGGACCTACTGCTTTCCAGCCACTCTATCTAGACAGTCTCTAAATCATGCTGCTTGGTTTCTAGGTAACAAGAACTAAAAAAATAAGTAACTTGCTAAGAGTTTTTATGATTTGATTAATGTGCACCTTTTTGTTAATAAGTCCGAAATAGACATTTCTGTAAAGCTATGGAAAATGCAATAACCTTCTTCCATTCTCTATCCTTTGCCCTCCTTCTCAGTCCTTTAATGCTGAAGCTATGCTGCTGATGGCCACTATACTCCATTTGGGAAAATCTTCTCTTCCCAAGAAGCCAATTACAGATGATGATGTGGATCGTATTTCCCTGTGTCTGAAAGTTTTGTCAGAATGTTCCCCTCTCATGAATGATATTTTCAACAAAGAATGCAGGCAGTCCCTCTCTCAAATGCTGTCAGCCAAGCTAGAAGAGGAGAAACTTTCCCAGAAGGTGAGCTATTAAAAGTGTGTAACCATAAACACTTGAAGTTTTTGGGGGATGTTCACGTCCTAGCTGATCCCAGAAATGTCACCATTTGACTCTGTGTAAGTCAGCTGTTATTTGACTGTGTTTCTGTGCTATGGAATGGAATTCACTGTGAATTCTTGAATTCTTTTCCTGCAGAAAGAATCAGAGAAGAGGAATGTGACAGTTCAGCCAGATGATCCCATTTCCTTCATGCAGCTCACTGCTAAAAATGAAATGAGCTCAAAAGAAGACCAGTTTCAGCTTAGCCTTCTTGCAGCAATGGGAAACACACAGAGGAAAGAGGCTGCTGATCCTCTTGCTTCCAAACTTAATAAGGTAATGGGACATGAGTGTTTTAATTATATACACTTTGCACTGCATGTGCACAGGATCAACTTTGGGAATCGCGGGCTTGAACTGATGAACCAGACTGTGCTGGCGGACTGGAAAGACTGAGGTAGTTCCTGGCTGGGATTAAAACAGAGTAAAGTCCTTGTGCTTGTAGTGGTTACCTTCTTCACATGGTGGGGAAAGAATAAGGAGGAGATTTGGACAGTGCTGAGCTGGTGGAATGTGGAGAAGAAATTGTTTGCTGATTTGAAGAGCCCAATGAGGTTCACAGGGTAGAGAGTAAGGATGTCAGTAGTGATTAAGAACCCTTTCCTTTGGCAGCTATATCCTATTGCCAAGTGCAGTGCATCCTTGTCTTTATACCTTTTTTTTTTTTTGCTGCTGATTACTAGGACCTACAGAGAAGGTCCAAGCAGAAGTCTTTTCATTCATTCATCAGTTAGACTTAAAAAGCCCAAACTTTTAAAGACTGATTGAATTGGTTTTGCTGTCTAAAGCTACCTTTTAATTTTAAATCAGAGTTTCCTTGTCCTGCTGATCTTCTTAATAAATGGTCTTGCACTTCCTATTTTATGACCTTAGCAATTCAGAGTACATTTCATCTGGAAGGGTTTGATAATAGTAGTCTATACATAAAAGGACATCTGAAGGAAGGATGCAGTTAATATTAATTTCTAGGAATAATAGGCACAATGTGTATATTTAGCTATAAATTAATGAAATTGTTTATTTTGGAAGACTTATGCATAAACTCTAAATTTTCTAAACATTGCAGCTTCTTTAAATAGTATTTTCTAGGCAAAATTTGTGGGTTTTTGAGGTGGCTTTTTTCTATTTTGCTTTTTCTATTTTCTGTTTTTCTTGCTAGTAAGTAAATTCTGTGAAATTAAAAGCTCTTTGCACACCTGCTTCTTTTGGAGGCTCATATTAAAGAATAATGGATTTAATTTCACTTCATTCTCGTTCTTTTGGTAGTTGTTTGATGTGATTCTGTGTTAAAACTGTTTCATGAGAAGAAAATTACCTTAACCTCTGTCGCAGGTTACTCAGCTGACAGGTTTCTCAGACCCGGTGTATGCAGAAGCATATGTCCATGTCAACCAGTATGACATTGTGCTGGATGTGCTTGTGGTCAACCAGACAAGTGACACTCTGCAGAACTGCACACTGGAACTGGCCACACTGGGTAAGGAGGACTGGTGAGAACAAAGCAACTGTGAGGTTCTGGGCATTGGCATGCAGCTGTTAGGAGTTTCTGAGACACTTTGAAATACTTACAAATTTGTACCAGTTAGTTTCCATTTTGGAAGGATGTTTTTCAATGCCTTTAAAATACATTTTTTATGTATTTGATGGAAGACTTGTACGTACTGGCACTGCCAATGCTATCTGAGGATACAAACTCTAGTCAGATTTTGGATTTTTTCATGGCTTTTTTCACTAAAGAAATAGCATTGCCTTTTTTGCTTCTCCTTTTTTCTTGAAATACAGACCAGTTTTTTTTATATAGTTATTCCCATTTTGCTGTTATTATAGAGATTAAAAATAAATTTCCAAAGAAAGACAAAACCCCAACTTCTGTGGGGAAAATGTCAGGCAGCAGGAAGCCATCTGCCCTATGAGGCTTTTACACTCAGCCTCAGGAACTTAAATTCTGCATTTACTCAGCTGAAACTATTGCCTGTACCAGCAGTTGTCCCAGAGTCTTTGTTGAAGAGTTCTGAGGCTTCATTAGCTTCTTTTAGATGAGCAAATGCAGCAGTTAATCCAAGAGCAGTAACCAGTTTATTAGTTCTTCTCTGCTCTGTCAGTCAGGAGTTGAAATATGTTTACATACTACATATGTCAGCATACTGGGCGAACACGGTACATACTTTTAATTATTGTAAATATGACTGGAGGGGCATAACCTTTCTCCTAATCTTTTCTAAATAATTTAATCAGACTGACAATGGAAATTAATAAAATTAATATATTACTTAATAGGTTGCATTCTTCTATTTGTCAGCTCAGTAAAGTGGAATTCTGTATTTCCTGGTTGATGTCTTCAGATGTATTGCAAAAACTGACATCACTCCTGTGTGTAGAGCTCGTGCTGCTCATGCTGTATGCTCAAATTGCAGTTTAACAGAACCAAGGAGTCTTTTACAATTGTTTGTTAAAGGATTAATAAAAATGCAACCCTTAGTGTTTTCTTGCAGCACTTACATTCAGAATCAAGGTGATACTTTGACCTGTTCATAAATAGCTTAGTGCATGTAATACAGCACATTGGACTTTGGTCTTGAGGAATTTGACTATAGGGTTAAGTCTTACGATGTTGTCAGTGATTAAAACACAAGGTAGAATTAACCATTTCCTTGTTAAAAAATAATTATAGACTCAATCCAAAGCCCATTTAAGTCAGTTATCTGCATTTGTTTTTCATGGGATTTCGGTGAACACAGCAATACTTGAACCAAAATTCTGCGTGTAATGTAAATTACTTGGTCTTGCAGTTAGTAAACTGTAAAAAAAACCCCGCCAATTCCAGATCAATTAATATCTTTATAGTGGTATTTAATGCAGCTCTCTAGATACAAAAATGGAATGACAAGAAAATAAAAAAGTGTTGTTCCAAAAGCTAAGCTCATTTTGTACTGCTAATGTTCCCTGATGCCCATCTCCCAATTTCTTTACTCAGGTGACTTGAAACTTGTGGAAAAACCATCTCCTCTGACACTGGCTCCACATGATTTTGCCAACATTAAAGCTAATGTCAAAGTCGCTTCAACAGAAAATGGAATAATTTTTGGTAATGTTGGTAAGTAAACAATTCAGTATGCAAAATTAACATTAGTATGAAGCATCACTTAACTGCTTAATAAGCTGAAAAATAATTAAAGCTTTATATACTTGGGGAGGAAATTAGATGATCTACAATGTATAAATATTTTGTGAGGATTTAAAAAAAAATGCAAATTGCTTTTCCTTAAAATCATAGTAGAACATGCTACTTTTTGAATGATTGTCAGCACAGTACTTGAACCCAAGTCTCTGAGTTTGAAATAAGCTGGGCAGCCTTGCCTGAAAGACCAACACATTTAACTCAAAGTTCTGTGGCAACTGGGTAAAGTTCTTGAAGATGACAAAGGTCAGCCATGAGATCGAGCAAGGGTTGAGTGTTGTTAATTGGCAGATGGTAACTCAGCACTGTTATTACTGCAAATTCACTTTTTAAACATTAAGGTGGTTTGTGTTTTATATTGCAGTGTATGATGTCTCTGGAGCAGCCAGCGACAGAAACTGTGTGGTTCTCAGTGATATCCACATTGACATCATGGATTACATCCAACCTGCTTCTTGCACGGATGCAGAGTTCAGACAGATGTGGGCAGAGTTTGAGTGGGAAAACAAAGTTAGTTTTATTTTTTGTATGTTATTTGGGGTTTGTTTGTTGATGTGGTATAATTCTGTTTCTTGTTCTACACTAACTCATTCAATCAACATTATCTGTTGTCATATAAACCTTATTCAACCTCCATACTGGACATTTGTCTCAAATAGCTCTTTCTCTTACTGCTATCTTATCAGTTTCACAAGCTTAGCAACGCAATAACTATGTTTTCTTTTCCTTGCAAAAGCAGTATATGCATTGAGCTTTACCTCCTGTATGGAAGGTGTCCAAACTGATCGGTGATTGCTATGTATTTTGGCTCAAAGGTCAAATGGCAGCAAGTATAAGTTTATGCTGAGGCTCCAGAATTACTCACACTGCTTAGTCTCTCCAGTTCTGAGCTGCTTTGTGTTTTGGGTCACAGGGTGCCTTTTAAAGGTCATTTAGTCCATGAACAGGGACGTTTTTCTTTCAGTCTGTTACTCTGCACTACAGCTGTAACATACAGCTATGGATGCTGTGTAAGACCAAAAAGATGGTGGGTACACTTTATATTTAGTGGAGGTGCCCAAACTGGTAGTTACAGACCCATTAAAAAGTGGTTAAAGAAGATAATCTCATACAACAGAGCAATATAATTTAAGAATAGAGTAGAAAGATTAAAACAGAATGGGAAGTATTTTATATGTTCTACTTGTTTTTTACTTATGTTTACTTGAGACTAGATTTAAAGGTCTCGGGGAACTTGTGCACAGTAAATTTTAAGAAATAGTATGTGAAGCCTTAGAAATCTATAAACTACTGCTGAGACATATGTTAAAAAGCAGTTTAAACAGGACCATTAATATTCAATATGAGGAAGCCAGGGCAGCCCAGACAGCTTTCTTGGTAGAAGGGAAAGATGCAAGTAGTTCTTATCATTAGTTAAAAGCAAGCTTTGGACTAGATACTTCTTTTTTTCTTGTTCTGGCAATGTGCACACTGTATTCAGACAAGCAGTCCCCTATTTGTTTTGGAGAGTCTACATGTTCAGCAGAATATCCTATTCGCTCAATACATACTGGGAACCATGGTAATAGCATGAAGTTCTCAGTCTTTGAACAGTGGATGGCAGGAGGGGAAGACTTCCTATGATGCCACCACATAATGGGGAGTGCACCCAGCTTACTGAGTGTGCTGTTCCAGGAGAAATGCAGTGGTAATCTCCTTTATAGAGCTCCGAAGGAGAGATGGTTTCAGAAATGCCTGTGGTGCTAATTCGAGTAATTGCCTTTTTTTTTCTTCTTCAAGGTAACAGTGAATACCAATATCATTGATCTAAATGAATACTTACAGCACATACTGAAGTCAACCAATATGAAATGCCTGACTCCAGAGAAGGTGAGCTATTTCTTGCAGGCTTTTAGACACCCATTTTAGTTTGTGTTCTTTACCATTTTAGTCTGTTCAGCATTGTTACTAATATTATTAGAAATGCTTGCTTGCAATATGAAATAGTATGTGTTTGGATGATACTCTCAGATACATGATGTGAGTCTTAGGGATGGTCTTGTGCAGGGCCAGGAGTTGGACTCAATGATCCTTGTGGGTCCCTTCCAACTCAATGTATTTTGTCATTCTGTGATACACTTCAAAGTTGTTAAATGAGTGATCTGAAATGAGTAAAAGCAAATTATTGTTATCAAAATTCCATGTTATTTAATCACTTTAGCTATTGCTTCCCCAATTAGAAAGTCAGAATGTCCATTTTAATTCATGATAGCCAAGCTGTAATATAGACTTGATGGGACCATCTGTTTTTATAAAGGGTTTTTTCACTAGCTCCAAGTTTCTTCCTTCTCTGCCAAAATTTACCTTTCTTTTACGAGTTTAGCTTTTTTGTTGTAAAGCAAAATAAATCTATACAATATTTGCTACTAGGCATAATATGTATAATAACTATGGTTTCTATTTTAATTTCTTTACCATTTTGCTGGTGGTTAAGTCCGACCATAAAATGCCATCTTACCTTGTTTTGATGAATACTATAGATTGTATGTTTGCCAGTATTAATTCTAGAAAAAGGCCACCACTGTTTTCCAGTGAATGAGTCCCATGCTTTAGAAAATGCTGCATGTGAAGAAAGAAGTTTCAGCTTTATATACTGATAACTGCCTAGCTAATGTAGGTTAAAATAAAACGTGTTTAAAGGATTTTGATCTTTTTAAAGAGTTCAAATGTGCTTTCCACAGGCACTTTCTGGTTATTGTGGCTTTATGGCAGCCAATCTTTATGCTCGTTCCATCTTTGGAGAAGATGCCCTGGCGAATGTCAGCATTGAAAAGCCGATTCATCTTGGCCCAGAGGCGCCTGTCACTGGTCACATACGAATCCGGGCCAAGAGTCAGGTAACATGGCTTATGTCTTCTTGGCATTTTTGTGAAAATGTGCCAGGCGCTCTGAAACAACTGCAGATTATTGTGCATTAGTTTCTAGTACTAGGCCAATGGGAAATTTTTTAGGGAAGATGAATATAGGAACTTTATCCTTAGTTCTAAAACCATCTTTTACAGATTTTGTGAGGAAAGAAAATCTCTCTAATTAGGTGTGATCATACCCTAAAAAAATGTTGTAGATCTTTTCTCCTAGTGTCAAGGAGGGCCAAGATTTCCTTATTTTATCTATAGCACTGTAAATAGGATGTTATATTTTATTTGCTTTTAAATAAAAAGCAAATATGCCCCAGCGTTCCATGACTTCTTTCTTACATTGCACATTTTAGTTTCACACAACAAGGCAATTTTATGCATGAAACTGTTGGGTTTTTTTAAAAATACAGCAAAACAAAACCCGAAGTCTTTTAGTAGGAGTATTTTCTGTAGGTATATCTGTGAGTCTCTTTGGATTTTTGGATTTTAGAAGTTCTGCCTCCCAACTAAAAAAAGAGTATGGGATTTGGAATAAATACAGTAAAAAAAGCAGTGTAAAATAGAAGTATTTTAAACAGGGTACAATAAAAGACTGCTGGAGAGTTTTCACATTTAAAGAAGCCATGTAGTTTATATAATATCACTGTAAAGATTTTTGAACTGGTTTAAATTCATATTTCTTGTATGTTTGCAGTGCCATTTTTACATAAGTCTGCATTCAATTACATACACCAGTATAGTTTCATCTTGAAATCATTCTGCTTGGAATATATGGCTTTATTCATGCAGTTTCTTGTGACATTTCTTCAGTTTCTATGCAATATTAATATGGTTCTGTGATAAAATTATTTTTCATAGCTTTGGTGCATTGAGTGCTAGTATCAGCACTGAGACTTTCAGCTGAATTTCAGTAACTGGACTGGCAGTCATAGTTTCTCCCCTGACACCTACTTTCAACTGGTGGGAGGTCAAAAAGCTTAGATTTCTTTTATTCTTCTGCTTTTCATATTGGTAACACATGCAACATTTGCCAGCTCATTTANGAATGGCCCTGAGTCTTGGAGATAAAATCAACCTGTCTCAGAAGAAAACAAGTTTATAAATTTTACCTAACGTCATTTCAGGTCTTTTACAATTTAACCTTAGGTATTGGTGGCTTTTGGGATCCAGAACATCTTGTATTCTTCAGTGTTCTGTAATTGTAGAAGCCAAGCTTTTGAGCTAAAAGCATTCCAGCAGATAATTTATAGGTTCTCCATGATTGATATTGAGCAAAACTTTAAATCTCCAGGGTTTTTTTCCTTTGTCCTGGAAGTCATGTTTTCTTTGTCTCTAATATATACTGATGCTCACAGTACAATAAACAAATTATGCCAGTTC
>VWZD01010832.1:542069-589811 GCA_013396695.1 Sakesphorus luctuosus
AGCTAGAAATTTCTATGCTCCTGACTTCATAGGTTTCTATATGTGGAACTTTCATTTTAATATAGTAAGATAAAGTCATTTTGAAGTGAAGTATCTGTGTCATGATTGTCTTTTTTCTTTTCCTTCCAGGGAATGGCCCTGAGTCTTGGAGATAAAATNTGATCCGTATTGATTTGGCCAGGAGTATTTTGATACTCCAAGAAAGTGAGAGTTTGTAACAACTTAAGTGTTTACAATAGTGATTAGGCCTGAATTGTGTGAATGTGTTGTCATAACTCTTAAAATACTCTGATATACCTAGGACAATATATATTTGCCATTTAAATCAAAGGCTGTGTGTTCTATAAGGTTGGTTTAGTAATATAATAGCTTGGCACGGACAAGCTTGTAGCATCACAAAAGAGATTGTCAAAATGTAGTTCTTTCCAGCTAGTTGTAGAACCTTAAACTTTCTGAAATGCTTTTCTGCCAGTGTTATCATGAGAAACATAACATTGCTGGTGGTGTTCTTATTTTTCAGTTAATGTAGAAAAGACAGCCAAGTGCAATGTTAAAGCTGTTGCAACATAAGCAGTATTTCAGTGAAGGCAGTCCTTACCCTCATGTGTGAGCTCAGGAAGGAAGGATTCACATCGATTATGGTCTTGCAGTGAATTAAACTAAGTTGAAAAATTGCAGAAAAGGATGAATTGTAAGTGAAGGTCAGTTCAGGATGTGTAATTGAGTTAACACCATTTGCCTTCTTAATATTATGCAAATTAGCAGTCGATTAAAACATATAACCATTAGATTGAAAATGCTGTTAGCTGAATCTATTAAGCATGAATTCTAAATTTGTTAAATTGTTGCAAGCACTTCTACAAAAGAATCTCCAGAGCCAGCAGTACTCTTCCAGTTGGCATGAAGTCTGCTGCTGTGACCTGCTCCATTAGGACTGAAGAGAATCAAATTATTACCCTAAAACATTTAAGGTCTCAGTGATGAAAATACCTGTTTTTCATTCTGAATAAGCACATGTAAATTCTGAAATGAAAGAGTATGAGCTGCTCTATTGTAGCTGGCTAAAGGTGGACCCTAGAAGTGCATGAGTGACATTCATGTAGGTATTTTGTCACCTGCTCCTACCAAGACTACTTTTTGCCAGTTACCTTAGATCTGTTCTTAAAAGCATTAGGTTCACTTTTCACTCCAGTTCTGTTCTTACCTTAGGTGTGAGAAGAAAGTAGTTTGCCTGTAGTAAAAAATGGGGCAAACCTGTCAACAACTAAAACTTTGTTCTAATGCAGCTGTACAAATCTGAATTTTCAGTACATAAAAATCATAAAACCAATAAAAGTCTGCTGGCAGTAGTTATTTTTGAAGCCATTTGCCATCAAAGCCATTCTGTATCTAACAGTACTGAAGTCTGTGTTACTGTACTTATGTGCACAACTCTACTACAGAGAAACCTGTAGACCTGCTAAGGCCGTGTTGTTTGTTAAATATTCTAGATTTGAAATATGTGACTTCCAAGGCTATAATGTGTTTATCTTATCATTTTCTCATAGGCACACACCTTACTACATAAAATAAGAAAGGGTGTGAGAGAAGCAAGGCTGTTGCCATGAGTTTGTCTGAGCAGAGAAAATACTTGAAAGTAGGTTCTGAAGGCTCTGATTACCTGTTGCGCTTCTGTGAGCCTTGAACGCGGCTATGAAATGCACAGGTTGCAGTAATACATGTTTTGTTTTATAGACAATAGAAATTGTTGACACTAAGTATTTAGACAATGCAATTTTAAATGCCTTTACCTGCTGTTGTGGGGGTATCCAGCTCTTGCACTCCAGCAGATGGTGGAGACGGTAAACCAGTAAGGTAGTGCAGCATAGTTTTGCTGAATGACCTGTTTGTGTTGCATATTTTGAAATCCCTGTTTGGTTCTGCCATTGTTTTGTTTTTTAATGAAAGCTCCAGCTCGTGCATAACATGATACCAGCAAGAGCTGAAGCTCTGGGTGTGCAGATCTGCCTTGGTAATGTAGTTATGTCTCTGCATGATCCCACAGATCTTGTATTCCCTTCTGGGAAGCTGTGCCAGATTCACAAGGATGTAGTAGAGATAGATTGTGATCTTAACTGCTTCATACTTCACAGTTTGGGGGTGGGGGGTGGTGATGAGAGATAAGTGCTAAGAGTATGTTGTATGTGAGCTCCTGTGAAATTCCATGGATTTTGGTATGGGACAGGGAGGGACGTGAGTGATCTTATTCTGCAATCACTTTACGCCAAACCAAGAGAAAAGAAAATCCTGAAAAGACTCCAATGAGAGGTTTCATCTCTCAACGAAGATGTTGTGGATGGTAAGACAATAAGAGACTGAGTCATAGCTCTGTCTGTACTGACTGATTTCAATGAGATGGATTTGCTGACCACAGCCAAGGAAGGGATGTTTTTGGAGAAGGGGAATGGCTTCCTGAATGTGTTATCCAAGCCTTGTTTCAGTCACAATCTACTGTTCTCGTTGGAGAATACAAAAACATACTGGTACGTGCAGACATCCATAGTTCAAGCTACTCTTAGTCAGCTGGGAGGGGCACATAATTTTGTTTAGGATATCTTTTGCTGTCAGGGTTTTATGGAAGGACATGAAAACACCTGTTCAGCAGAAGCTGCCATGACTTAGGATTAATTTTCCACCTGCCATGCCTTTCAGTAGCTCTCCTGCAGAATTGGTTTTATACAGGCATTTTTCTTGATGGTGGGCATTTTTCTCAGTAGCCTGAACACTAAGAAAAATTAGATGTGCTCCATGTCTGTACTGCAGAGATGAAGATCCCTTCTTTTATTTATCTTTCCTATTGTATTTTGGCTAAGTTTTTGCTCAGTAGCTCAGATAACAAACTAATTCTGGCTCTGCACATACAGAGTATCTTGCACAGACTATCCTACTTTAGGATCTACTAGCAGCTCTTTAATAGCAATTAAAGCTGGTACACAGCTGTGGCTCTGCTGAATTGTTCAGAACTTTGTACAAGGTTACTATAACCTGTTTTCTGCACTGCAGTGTGTATTGCATACACTGTGCTTGGGTTAAGGTAGTGTTATTGCACCGCTCTGACTTCAGAAACTTCGGTAAGAACAGGAATAAACTACCAGGAGGGGTGAATTGAGAAAGAAAGCTTGCAGCTTTTCCATTAAAAATTGTAAGAGAGTCATTGCAGGATGCAGTGCTGGCAAAGCAGGAAGCCAGTTTTACCCTATGCCCCTGCTTCTGATGTCCCTGCTGCTGTGAGTCAGGACCAGACTTCTTTATTCAGAGCCTCACATGGATTTATGTATGTCTTACTTAGTGATAACATGAGAAGCGGGAATGTTTATCTGACGACAGACGTGATGTAGGTAAATCTCAGTTACCTGGGAGATGAAGAACTCATCCTAAGAAAGCTTGATTAGGAAGACTGGATTTATAGAAACTTTATAGGTAGTGGGACAAACACCAGTTAAAAATTAGCCCATAGAGGAAGTTAATCTGTATACTGATCATTAGAAAGATTTGTAAGTGGTTTTGTAGAGGCAGCTTTATGCACCTCTTAAGAAATACGAAGCCTTGTGTGAGGAGTGTTTACTCTGTCTCACACACTTTTCAGCCCAGAACTGCAGCTGGAGTGTGGAGGACAGACCCAGTCAGTTCATTCTATTAGTTACCTGCACAGCATCACAAATTTAAGGTATTTTACAAATTCTTTGACATTTTCACATATTGCTACACAAGGGGGTGCTATCATACAACTGATGAATCTTGGTAGGGTGTTTTTAAGTTGTTTGTTTTTTAAAGTGTTAAGAAAGAAAGTAAAGGATCTGCTGCAAGTTTCATCATATAAGCAGTACAGAGACTTTGGCTCACTCTTGGCGTTGCTTTCAGTTATTTTTTGTATATTTTTAGGTTGCCTAGCTAGGTATAGGCAGCACACTGCAACTCACAGCTCAGATTACTAATACAGCACATCTGTTCCAGCACTTCCTTTTCTCTTGAGATTTTACTTTCTGAAGCACAGTGAGATAGATTTGACTGTATACAGCTGGCCTCGGGAGGATCTGCTGTTGGAAAGGCATGATAACGAGTTCATTAAGAAAGGGATATAGGTATAATATAAGAAATTCTAGCTGTAACTTTGCCTGTACATTTGCAATACTATTCTAGGCCATATTCCATTTGAGCAGAGCCATAAAATATCCATCGTATTTCACTAGATATTTCTCCCAATTGTTTTTGGGTATATTCTGTAGCCTGTGATTTTTAACCTTCTTTAAACTCTGTGTATCATTTTTTTATTTCATCAGGGCAGTGTATTTCGTCAGAATGATCCACAGTTCCAAAATATTATTTCCTTTGTTTTCAAAAATTGGCATAATTCTTACAGCTGTAGAGTGTAGACATTTAATTATTTGGCTATAAAATATAAATACTCTCTCTATATAAAATGTAGACATTTTATAATTGAGTTATTGGATGTCAAAACCAGTTACTTTAGATAGGTATAAAATCTACCGTTTCTGTGGCTTGCAAGTGCCTATTTTGTTATCGAATTTCATTTAGGGTAAGTGGAACATACTTAAAGCCTGTTATTATCCTGGCCCCATCACAAAAGCAGGGTTAGTGGGTCTCACTGTTCCTACACCTTATTCACAGTGTTTTCCAGGTTTGATGTTTCATGTTTTTCCTGTAATGCCTGATCAAAACTCTAGTCTTCTACAAGAAGTGGTTGCACTAGCATCTTTTCATTGAAAATGTGGTCTGTTCTTTTTCTAGGGTCTTACAATATGAGAAGGAGTTGTAAGAATTTTGTCATGCTTCTAATTTCAGTTGCTTCCAAAGTTTGGAGATGACAACTGAGATCCATATTTGGAAAGGTTAGGAAACCACTTTCTTTTACAGAAATAATAATTTCAATTTCAAAATGCATTAACGACTTTTTAATCTGAGCTCTCTGAACAATTTCTGTCACTCATATTCAGATACAAGAATAAAGAATTACTTCCACTGAGTTTCTCTGAAGCTATATGTAAATATTTTATTACTTTGTAGAAATCTCACTTTAGATGGGATTCCACATGTCCTTTCATTTTGTCCTTGATATTAAAAATTTGTCACTGACAATGCTAGGTCTCTACACGATCTGTCCAAAACTATCCTGCTGTATTGCATTGGGATCCCTGCTTTTAGTTGTTTTTCAAATGAAATTTTGTAATTTTAATGTCCATTGAATTCATTGGTGCTAATGTGCCAGTTTCCTCTTTGAGCTATGACTGAAACACATGAAAGGGTCGTTCATGTGCAGAGGCATACACCATTTAGCAGAAATTCTTTTCTGAGGCCAGGAACGATGCATGAACAGTAAAGGACTGCCTAAGCCACTTCAAACTCTGGAGACTAGCCTTGTCACTTCAGAGGTGTCCCAGCCTCTTGCAGGGTTCTCCCTTTTTTTTTCCTGCAATACTGAAGGATGTGGGACCTGTGGGCACTATGAAAAGCTACTGAGTTCATCTCTTTTAGTGTGTTGTTTTAGGTGTGAATATTCTTTGCATCTATAATAGTCTTCTGGTATGCTCTTGAACTTAAGACAGTTTTCCTCCTTATGGGACTGGGCTGCAGTTGTCACCCAGGGCACTGCCTTGGTGCAACACTTGCAACAACGCTGCCAGGAGCTCCAGCAGTTAGGTCTGGATGTCTGATGTGCACCTGGGACCAGGACCTGGTGACGGCTTCACTCCTAGTTAAAGCTGAGCCTGGCTATGCAGTACCAGAAAGACAACAGATCAGACCAAATCAAATTTGATCTCCAAGTTGGTGTCTGAACTTCAAGCATTAACTTATTTCTGACTTTCCTACCTTATGCAGTGGCTGCTGGCAGAGAAGTAGCTGGCATTATCCCATGCATGGAGATCTTTCACACTGTTCCTGTGCCCGTCAGTAAGATGCTACTTTACATCATGAGGCATCTTGTCAAGAGACCAAATGTACAATTCCTTGTACCAGATAGGAGTTATGCTCTGGGCTTTGCTCAAGCAATATCTCTGCTTCTTTACAATATTATCTGAAAACTGCAACTTGAAATGGTTCACTTAATTTATTGTGTTATGTGCAGATCTAACACCAACCTGGAAGGTAAGTGTCCCAGTAGTTTTGGTTAGTAAAGCTGAGATTGTCACCGTGTAGATTGTGTTCACTCGCTCCTTCCAAGTAGATCCACATTGACATGTATTATTTTCCTAAGGAGAGTGAATTCTTATTCTGCAGTAACTATGGTTCTTTGAAATGTTGTCTTCAAGAGTCCTGTTTCCCTTCATCTGTGCTTGAACTTGAGGGAGAAGAGAAGGCAACTTGAATCTGTAACTGGTGACACATGCAGCAAAGCAGATATTACTGTCTGTCTCAGACTGCCTGCAAGGTGCCATATCTGTGTCCAGGGAGAGTCCTGCTGACTGCACCTACTGCTAAACCCCCTATTTCTGTAAATCCAGTCTTCCCCAGTTTACTAGGCTGCATTCAGGTAGGTGTTTACCTGCTCAGATAGCACCTACTGGCCAGTAAAAACCCCACTGTAGGAACATTCTGCTTTTCTGATTTATCCAACATAGACTTGGTAGAGGTTGTCTCAGATGAGCCATTTCACCCTAAATATGTAGGTGACTCTCTGTGCCATCCTGTACTGCCTCGTCAAACCAATGTCTATCTGCCTAAATTTCTGATATGGGGAGACCAACAAGGTGATTTGCAAAACTGGAATTTTCTGTCTCTTGGTTTACTTACACAATACAAATTTTTCCATAATGGAAAAATGGATTCACCTTTTACTCACAGTATCGAGAGCCTTGGATTCCTACCTAAAGGGGTTTTTTAATGCTATATCAAACTTTCATTTTTACAAAGGTGCAAGAAAATAACTTGCTAAAACCTTAAGGTGCATGACCTGCTGATACTTCAGCGCTTGTATTTTAAAGCATGTAAGCCTCTGTTAGTCTTTAACAAGAGATACAATTATTCCAGGGCTTGTGTGCCTACTCCGTAAGTAAGAACAGGTGTTTTTCCTACGCCTGTTCTCACTTACACTTTGAGACACGCAAGTTCAGCAGTGCTACTATATGCAGCCTTAATAAATGTGAACGTTGCCGTAGAAACGGTGTCACTTTGGGAGAGGTATGGAACGCCAAAGAAACCTGTTCTTGCAGAATGCAGATGCTGAAAGCAGATGAAGACATTTATCGGTTAATCAGTCAAGCTTAATATTTGTGGAAAATACAGATCATGTGAGACTGTGGAATGCATTTGTTAATTAAGTGTAAAATCAGGAATTGTGTGTGTTCCAGCCAATTCCTCATGTGTTACTCTAGTACATGAAGATACAAGCCCTAACAAATACATACATTATTTCTGGAAGCAAAGGAGTCCCTAACTTCCCAAGTTACATATATTAAAGCATATAAATAACAAAGCTGCAAATCTTGTTTAACCTTTATTCTCTTTTTTTACCAATGTATTTTTGAATTCCCAGTTTTCTTGAAAATTATTGGAGTTTATAGTTGAGGCAATCATGTTTTCTACAGCTTGTAACTGATTTTTGTAGCAGTATTTAATACAAGCTACATGGGAGTAGGTCTTGAATGAAACATATTTCTACAATTTTTTTAAATATAACCAGGAAATCACCTTTAAGGCCTCAGTTTCATGGCTGAGGAGATATCTTGCCACTGTTGTGATGAGTTCTGAGATCTGTTGGTGGAAGGTTCAAGTATGAAAGCTCAGTTGCTATTGTGCTTCATAAACCCTAATCAACAGTCCCCACTTTCTTCCTCAGCAATAAATGGGCAGGTGGTTGAGCTTAGGCAAGTTTCAGAGAAAGCTATGGATGAATGCAGCAAGGCAGAACTGGGAACTGAATGGCTGTGCACATCGTGCAATGGAATTCTAGTAAGCAGCTGGCTGTCAGAAGAATAGAGACTGCCAGCTCTATTCTATGATTTACATGTTGCTATAGTTTATTATGAAGACATCAAGCTCTCAGCACAGCAAGACTAGTTTTTGACACATGGAAAACCTGCTAGACGGTTATGTGAAAGTGGTGTTAGCAGTAGCAGGACCAATCTCCCAGAAGGACAGCCTAGTGTGTTTCAGGTGACCTTTTCTGTGAGCTAAGAAAAGGAAATAGATAATTGAAACCTAGGCTTGACAGGCTTTTCCTGCTGCTCTCATGCTGCCTGGAGTGCAAAGACTTGTGCAACACCTTGTTTGTTACAGTGAAAGTGTATTTCCTATCTCTGTTTTTCAGTTTGCCTTTAACAGACACAGGCACAGCCACTTTAGGAGGGCAGATGCACCAGTCCTGTTGGTATCTGTATGCAGGGGTTTGGAAGCTCCTTTTAAGACTGTTGATATTAAATGATGTGCACATCCCTGGATGCAGAGGACCAAATGCACTTTTAGAGAGCTGTACCAAGTCTATTTCAATGCCTTTGAGGGGACCCCTGACTCTCCTGCAGCACCCTTGCCATCATCTTGTTCAGGGGAACCCAGGCACAGGATGAGGGAGGGGCTGGAGCCCAGGCACAGGAAGGGGCAGCAGAAGGACACAGGAGAGCAATCTAAAGGAATGGGGCCCTCAGCCCCTTAACCCTGCCCCTTCTTTCAGGCCACAGTCTCCAAACAGCTGTATTTGGCCACATGCATCCCATAATAGTGGTCTCCTGATGTCATAAGCCATCTTGCTGCCATTTGTTCTGGGCCCTAAAAATACAGAGACCATGGCAGCGAGGCAGTTGGCTGAGTTTAGGCCCTCAGGTTCCAAGGTTGCCTGAAACCAAGAGGTCCAAGACCAAAGTGTGTGGCTGCCCATCTCTGTGTGGCTGCAGGAACCCCAGAGGAAGAGGAGGTGGTTTCAGAGGGGGCACAATCAGCCCCAGGGACCGTTTAGCTCGTAGTGTGGAACCCACAGAGGTGGGTCCATCTGTGCATCAAGAAAAAATGGAGGTGGGTCCACCTTCAACACAGCTCCTCTGGCACCACTACACCATGCCAGGGCTCACTTCTATTTCACCATGACACTGACATCACAGGATCACCAGTCCCAGCCTCTGCACCTGCCATTGGTTGGGAGTCCCATGCGCCATTCCTCGCCATCCTGCCAGCTCACCCATTCCATCTCTCGGCAGCAACAGTCATTGTGTTCATTGCCAGGGGTGGTGTGAGCATGCATTGGACTAGAAGACTTTTTAAAAGTTTCCTGTCACCCCCAGCCATTCCATGATTTTATGCTTCAGTATACTGCATCAATCTTGCAGTTCCTTCAGGTTGCAAAAAAACACACTGATCAAGGCAAGCCTAGAGGACCAGATCTTGCTGTTTTAAGGGGATTCTGCAAATTGACATATACTTCACATCAGGAAAGACAGAAGGGCTCTATTCACTGAAAAACAAAAGAGCAGAGGAGTTGGATCTTCCTCCAAAGAACATTTAAATATCTCTTGAAAGGTTTAACTGACCTTGATTGATTAGGTTGTGATGAACTTTTGGGAAGAGTTAATTTCTTCGGCTTTCTATAACTATCTTAGTGAAAAAGGTTACTGTCCCTGAATTGTTCAGGAATGCTTTAGTGGCATTGTCCCTGGCTACAGAAGTGCCCAAATCTTACCAAACCAAGGGAATATGTATGTTGCTGGCCTAAAATGTGTTATGTCTGATCACTGCAGTTATTTGAATTATAGACAGGGCTTTTTAACTTCATGTTTTGCACTATGCAATATACTTTTAAATGAAGCTAAAATTGCATTTAATCAATTAGGAGCTTGGAAATGCAATGACATCTTGAGAAATTACGCTGTCCACTAAAGTCCTGTCAGTGCTCATTCACAAATGTTCCTGCCCTAAAACACTACTACACGGAGAGCGTGAATGACAGGAGGAACAGCGTTATGTTGTGGCATGGGTCTGTATCATGAGATTGAAGTTTTCCTGGGTGATGTAAATGATGCAGATATTACAATCACTTGTCTCTTCATGTTTTTTGATGGCAGCCTTAATTGTGATATTCCTCTAATGCTATAGATTATCACATAAAGTTCATTCATCTGAAAAGTATGTTGAATTGGTGCCACTCACATAGAGACCTCCATGTAACCATTTCAAAATTCAGTTGAATTGTGTAGCTTGCCCAATGGCAATCCAATGCATTTTTGTTTGGCTGCTTGTATATATGTTATGTTCCTGTGTCCAAAATTAATTCTGGTGCTTATGAGTGAGCAAAAGATACCTGTCTCTCTGAAGTTCCACTAAGTCTCAACTTTCATAACTTAAGCAGCTACTTAGACAAAACGTGTCTTGTCTTAGTTCTTTCTGTGCAGAATTTGAGTTATGGGATGAAAACAGAATCTAAGCCTGGGAATAAATTACTGATGATCATCTCTGTCCTCCGGTTTGGATCCATGGAAATATCACCTCATGCACAGCCACACCGCAGTGTCAGCAGTGCAGTAACTGAATGTTTCCTCAGGTTTGGGACTAGTACATCAGATCATTGATAAGACAGACAAGGAAGGTTGTCATTCCCTAGAGGTTAGTCTTGAAGTGGTGAGGAAGCTTGCTGGTGTCCCAGTAGGAGCCCAGTGAGAGCTTCCTGGAAAAATAAGATGGAATTTGAAACCTGGAGCACGAGAGGCTTGAGGGTGGCTGAGGCTGGGCTGTTGCTCCCTACAGGAGAAAGACAAGGAGAAATTAACATGAGGGCCATGGGAGGGTTGTAAATGGTTTTTCCTCTAATGCAATCATTACATTATCTGCAGACCAGGTGCTACCCATGGTTGCAGTAGCAGTTTTTGCAGGCTGTCTTGGTGTCAGGGCCCCAACTGATATCGTTAGAACAAACCCCTTCTATCACTTGCAAATTGGCTAGAAAGGGTTAAAGCAAGGTTGAATTTTAAAATAATACATTTCATGTGGCAAGTAGCGTGTTTCAGGAGGATGTAGTGATTGATTTGGTCTGGAAAGCCTGTTTTTACATAAAAGCGTTGCAGCTCTCATCCAAAAGGGATTAGGGTGTCTCTGCCAAGGACTGTGTTTTATTTTGAAACCCAGGTACTGTATGTTTCCTTCCACAAATGTTCACAACTGTGCACAGTGTAGCAATATGGAAGTGACAGAAGGGTGTTCTTTGATTCTCTTGCATCAGTAAAACCTACAGGGATGAGCCCTTCCCCATTCACACACAGGCCCATGTAGTCTCTGAGCATCTGAAGCTTTTTAAAAGGATCTATTATTCTAAATTTCTTGAAGACTTCCTGAAAATTAAAAATCAATCAATTTGCTTGATCTCTGTCAAGCCAGTAATCTTATGGAAGTACTTTTTGTGCCCGAAGAGAAGGACTCCAGACAGGACACAAATGCAGTCATTTACCCTGGCAGACTCATTCTCTGCCTGACCTCACCTCAATGGCATTTTGAAAGTGTGGGTGCGTTATTTTGTTCAGGTGAATCATTCAAAATTACCATTTGTCTGAAAGAGTTTATCAAAAACTAATGGGATTTTGCAGAATAATTGGCTTCACAATTCTTCATCTAGCAGAGTGCTGAGAGATGAAATGGATCTCTGAGATATTTATTAACTTTTGTTGGTAGCTCTGAGTATAAGAAAGGTATGTGCTTGAAACTTTTGTACAGAAAGTCTTACACTCTTTACTTATCAGTGAGGAGTTTTTAATGCACAATCAAAATGCTAATTATCTAGTTTTTTGTGCCTATAATACTGTTTGTAATAACAGAAAACTATTTTTAGTGAAGAATTCAAATTTTGTAGGAGTAGTTTTGTAAAAATCAGAGTTTTTAGAAAACTCTTTAGAATACTATTTTTGGAACAATTAGTCTTTTCTACCAGCGCAGAACATTGGTGGATGCCTACTTCCTAAGGAGTAGAATGGTGTCTCATAGACTTGGAAGAAAATGACAGCTATGATGCTCACCCTTCTCTGAAACTTCATGAAGCAGTTAGAATATAGTGTGTCAAGTTTTGATACCAGATGTAATTATACACTAGAGGCAAGTGTATATTTAATCCTGTAAGGTAGGAGTGTTAAGTAGGCAGGATAGAGTTTGCATGTATGGACTATTGCGTTCTTTAATAATGCTGGAACAGGTTAAAGCTTATTCTCTGCTTTTGTATCTGCATGTCAAAGCATGAACACAAAGTCTTTGTTGGTATGGTGCAAATGTGCAACCGCAACTTACTTAGTATGAACTATGTCAGCAAAGGGGAACTTGCCTTTCCCAAAAGGGACCCCTCACACTGAGCTTTAGCCAGAGCACTGTGTTAACTAGGCAAACTCCCCTGTAAAATTGTGATTTGAATGCTATGTAGATTGTCAGACAAGCTTTATGGAGACAGGAATGGTAGGTATGTAACACGTGGTAGACATGTTTGGGCCATGAGGTGCTGTGCCATCAGTTAGACTGGGTTGTTTGAGGGATACCTTAATATAGGCTTCAAAGAAGTTTTGCCTTTTCTTTAGCTACTGGTATGTATATTCTTATTCTCTAAGGAGCAAAGGATTGTGAGAAAGAAATAAAGGAAGATTGTGTGTAGGAATTCTGTATTCTGTAATTCTGTAATTTTCCACAATCATCTGTGTTAGTGGGTTACCTTTTTTTTTTTTAATTAGCACTTAACAGGCCCAGAATAATAACAGACAAAAACAAGGAGAATACAGTATCACTGAGTGATTGTTTTAGTTTTGGTGGTCAACAGAAAGACTATTGAGTACTGCAAGGGAAAAGCAGATGGAAGCAGCCACTCTAAAATCAGATGAGGCCAAGATTAGTTTTTAGCGGAATGTTTTACTTTTAATAGCTAATAAGATCTTTTTACATCGTATTGTAAAGGCAAAATATTTTTCAAGTACGTTTTTTGTCCAGCATTCTGCAGATGAGGACAGTTTGGGGATTTCTCAGAAGATGATTGCCACTAATTAAATGTTTTGTGGTTAAGACCATTGCTGGAATACTACTGTTGGCTACTTCTGCCTGCAGCTTCTACATTAAAATCCTATATACTTTCATTAGGTCTAGTGTCCTCCTTTCTTACTGGCCTTATTCATTAATGAATACTGTGGGTTCCTTTATTGCATCTTCTTCATCCCGGATCATTATAAGGTCACTAATATAATTTTTTCCTGTGGGTATATATTAGCTGTTCCTGCTCATTTCACAACACTGTCATTATGGAGAAACCAGAGGTTTCAAATTAGGAAAACAATATAGTTTAATTTAGGTTCAGTGTCAGCTGTACAAGAAAATCCTTTTATGCACCCACTTTGTTGGTTTTAGGGGTTTTTTTTGGTTTGTTTTTAATAGAAGGGAACCCAGGTTTACTGATCCAATGCCTCATACAGGATAGGAATCCTGTGTCAGCGTTCCCTAGCCAGTTGGCTGTGAGATATTAGTACATTTTAAATTAGATTGTTCTTCTTTCACCAGGCAAATGCACCTGAGGTCCTGAGCAGCAACCAGTGAGCGTGATGGTGGGTTCCCCTGAGGACTGTGCTGTGTGTGATGCTGCTGTCTGCGTGTATAAGAGAAGTGAGGAGCATGGCAGCTTGAGGCCTCTCACTCTGATTGGATTTTTCGTCTCTTCCTTTGAGCAGAGGCAGGTCCTGGCACAGGGAGGGCTGCTGCCAAAAGTGCTTGTTTATCTCTTATGCTGTGTGTACTGTTGGTAGAAACAGCAGTTTCAAAAAGATGACAACTGATTCCTCTGTTTTTTGGAACTACTTCTTTTTTGATCATGCTGGCATGGAATTGATTTCTCATCCATGACAGCTGAGCCCATATTTTCCTTTTCTAAGTTTTCAAGGTGAGGGGCAGCACACTTACTTTGCATACACACTCTCCATTCAAGCACATGCCCTCATGCCACTTGTATTCTTCTGGATGTCCCAAGGAATATGTAATTGTGCTCTTGAGAGGGAGGGTTGCCTCTGTTGTTTTCTGATTCCAAGAGAGATACAGAGAAGGGGAAATACATGTCTTTTGCTGGTCAGTGGCAGAAATGATCCATTCCAGGTTCATTATTACTCTGATCTCACCTGTGCAGTTGGCATTTAAACCCAAAGATGGCAGGTGCTTCATGGTACTTTTGACAGCAAACAAAGTAGGTACTGAGTATGAATTTCCAGACAGTGCTGCTGTTGAACCTCAGTTGTTTCTTCATACAGCACATCCATTATTTCTGTCCTTAGACTCTCTTCATCAGAAAATGGCTACTTCACGAGTGCTGCAGTTGGAACAAATCCCTGAAGTGTCTGAGGGCCATAAGCCCATTTCACCTCTACCCATGCATCAAATATGAACTCGTGTCTCTAGTGACTTAACTTTCTGCACCACCGGTCTCCAGCCCTCTATGTAATGCTCTTATTTCTGGATGGGTCACAGGGGATCCTCTCAGGCTTTTAATCTGGAGCTTATCGTTTAAAGATTTATTTGTTTTGCAAGGCTACTGCCACTGCCAGCATCCATGAAAGGCAGCTGGACAACTGGAACAGTGTCTACTCTTTCTCCAATTGGGTGCCTTACCTGTGACGAGACTGCATTGAAGGATTCAAGTAATTTGCAAATATCATCTTAAAACTGCAGGTGTTTAATTGTTTACAATGGAAATGTGTGAGAGAAAATGAGGTGTAACCAGCAAGTCTCTTGATGGTGCAGAAAAGCTTTTTTTTTAATGGGAGTGTCTTGTTTCCATGGCTGCCCTTTGTTAAGATTCCTGCTGTTGGGATCAACTTTAATTCTGCAAGTACCAGAAGATGCACAGCAGTGGGATGGTTTGGTCTCAGGCAGGGGGTGAGGGCAAGGTTTTCACCTGCACATATTAGTAGCACCTATTTTTCTGGGCTCTGCTAATCCCTCCTTCTTCTGCCTCATTTTGAAGAAGGCAATCTCACATTTCTTTATGTGCCGCTTTCTCCCTCCAAAAGACCTCCTCACTTCAGGGACACACTGCCACAACAGGCAAATTAATTAAGCCTAGAAACAGTAAAGAAAACTCTGCTTTCTTTCCTTTCTGCCAATTCAAGACACTATAGCCAAGAGAACACCAGAATTCTTGCCCTGATCTCTCTGCACCCAGTGTTCAGCCTGTATCCTGCTAAAACACTCCAAACAAACAGAAAACCCAAACCTCAACCAAAAGAAAACAACCCTGTCTCTTGGAACTGTGCCTCATTTCAAGTCAAGATATGAATGTTGATGTTTCTGTCTTAGATTTTTCTCATGATTTTTTTTCTTTTCCAGATTCTCCCTTCCCCATGCAGACAGCAACAAGTTGATGGAACAAAGTGTTAAATTTTGATTGTCAGTGTAGCTGTATAGAATGCCACTATCTCAGGGGTGTTGGATTGCAGATGAAGTAGTAGTTTTCTACTTATTCACAGCTGTAATAATAGGGAAAGGTTTCTGAAAGCCTAATGGTGGTTTGATAAAATTGGTAACTTTTAAAAGTTTGCTTGGGTGTTTCCATGATTTTCTAACTGTGTAGCATATTGATCATTCGATTCCCTCTCTCTCATCTGTTTGAAATTGCATGTTCTTGTCAATGATGTGTGTCCAGAAGCAGTAGACTACAAACCTATTCAAAGGGATTTCTAATTTCTCATTATCTTTCTCCCTTTGGAACTGATTGAATATAGCTGGGGCTGGGGCTTTCACTCTTGTCACAAAAAGGGGCAAAGCTGCTTGCAGCCTTTCCTCCTACTTATCTATTTCTGTAGCCATGAGGTACAAGAAAAATCTCAGCTTCTATTTTCTTCAATTTTCCGCTAAATTTCCTTTGAAGGTTATCTTCCCTGGAGGCTTCAACTGATCCATTTTCTTTTCATTTCCTTCTCTTTTTTTTCTTTTTTTTTTTTAAAGGCCCTGTGTAATGTGTTCATGTAAAGAAGAAAGGAGAGGAAGAGAAAGTACACCTTTCTATTGGCATAAAAACTCTTTGGTTTTTACTCTGCTTCTGGGCTTTCTGCTTGGATATCCTAAATACAGCCACATGTCTCTTATGTGCTATGAAAGGGAATGCAGCTGTGAAGGATGCTATTTGAAGTAATTTTCGTTATGGACTTTGAAATAGGCCCTCTTGTACCAGATCTGTTGTCCATATACATTCATGTAATCATGGCTCTTTGCTGTATTGATTTAAAGTCAGTTTTAATTAGTCCTTATTTTTCTAATCCATCTGGAGCCAATGCAGCAAACCACTATTTTGTAGTGGGTGTGAGGTTAGGAGGATGGTTCCTGCTCCATAAAGATGCCCCTGGCTGCTCCTTTACTCTAAGATAGGAGATTGTAACACTGCTGCGAAAGGTCTCTGCCAGGACCAGGCAGTCAGGTGGAGAACAGAGCTGTTCTGCTGGTGAGAGTCGTGCGCGTGGCTGCATCGTGTGTGCCCTTACGGCAGCTGCCTGGTACTGAAACGGGGTGTGTCTGTGTGCTTGTGGTGTCCAAAGCCCAAGACACATTTCCCTATATCCCTTCAAGGCAGTAAAGATTGGTTGTGTTTGCCCTGTTTTTTCTCCTGATGGAGGTCATCGAGAAAAGATTAGAAGCCTTCCTCATTTACAGAATTAATAGATGGCATCTTTTCGTGAGCACACTCTGCCTGCAGCTTTTCCTTAAGCCTTCAAGACTCAATGTAGGTTTTTCTTTTCAAGCAAACTCATCTTTTGATCCCCCTTCCTCAGCAACTCTTCTGGACTTTATAATATTTTCTGACTGTTTCTGAGTGTGTCTGTGAGCTCTCTGAGAGTTTGATTAGTGTTCACACAGCATTTATTTACAAATTTCACAACATGTGAATAACCAAGTTGGTGGGTAAGTCCTAGTCCATATCTCAGAACTAGTCTGGGGAGATTATTGCATCTCTCCAATTTAGAACCTCTCTTATCCAAAAATCAGCCTTAGACAGGGTTGTTTGTGTTGAAGGAAGATTGTATGTAATGCATTTCAGATTGGCCTTGCTCGTTTTGTATTCTATCTGAGGGGGCTGTAGGATGGTTGGCACCACTCAGTCTCCTCAGATGCAGGCATCTATGCTAGAACCTTTGTCTCATTTAAAACTGTACTTTATATTGCCAGCAAATTTCCTTAGCAGAACAAAGGATTTGGCCTGTTGGTTTCTGAGTTCAAAACAAAAAACATAAAATCCTTGAGAAAAGCAAGTCCATTGTTCACAACAGAACTAATGTAGCTTTCCTACATATTTGTGTTCTGTATCTCCATCACATGCTTATATCCACACTGCTTTTTCTTCTGTTTTTAGAAGACCTAGTTCCCTTTCTGTATATACATTTTGGATAATGTAGAGTTGCAGTGGGGCTGACTGGTAGGTCAGTATTTGTGCCCTTGTTAGTCTAACTGTTCATAGTATCCATTTTTCCTCTCTATGTGACTACTTACTTGAGTTTCTGTCCTCCATCCAGCTGATTTGCATGAAGTAAAAAAAAAATCTCAAGTGGTATGTCAAATTTGGCTGAAATTGGTATTAACAGGAGTATCAGTTTGCTGCTTATGCTGAAAAACTTCAGTGTGCTCCCTTTTGGGCCCAAGTCATCTTATGTTTTATTGAAATATTTGCCCATGAGCCTTAAAAGATATCAATAATTGAGCTTTCATCCTCATTTTTTTCCTGAAGAATTTTATTTATTCATTTGGAAGCAATCTGATAGCTTCTATAGCATGTATACTATTGGCTATAAGACTTTAGTAGATCATTGTGCAGAAGATTAATAAAGGTATTTGACTCTATTGCATTTCCTCTTTATTCATTGTCTGAGCAGTGTTGACGTGTGCAGTACACTGATACAGATTGTACTCTTTCATCCAAGTACACACAGTCCTATTCTCCCTATTTTTCTCATTTAAAGTGAAGCACTTGTAGTTGTGAATGATGTGATTTATTTTGTTAATGGTATCTTTGCTGCAGGCTGTAGCATTGAGTCTCTTTGTCCCCATGAAGTCTTTTTTATGACAATGATAATATATGCCTTAGTGTTTCTTTCAGTAACAAGGAGACAACTGTATTTTGCTTGTACTTATTTTTTCAATCTCAAGTTCTTTGGCCATCCCCAAAATAGACAAAATGGGCTGAAGCATATGCAAACGTCCTCATTTCAAACTTAGAATTATCTATTGGCACACTATTTTTAGGTGGAGACAACAGCTCAAGAAAACCAAAGCATTCCTCAGGTTCCATTGAAATCAGTCTGAGATTCCAGGCCAAGTTCAGCAGTCTCAGCCGGTTAAATTTCTAGAGTTAATTAGAACTGTGGATCACCATCTTTCTGGACTGCACATAAAGAGAGAAGCCAGGACCCTGCAGAGGATTTGCTAGCAGGGTGAATCCTTGTCTCCAGCTGCAGCAAGGAGTTAGGATGCAATTGTGTAGGCTGGACTTTGTCTAGGGCATCAGGAAACCCTACTCAAAGAGAAAGTGGCTTGGTGCTGTTATTGACCACACATCAGCCGGGCTGCCCTTTATAGCCCTGTGTAAGAAGTGGCAACACTGCCAGAGTAATTCCTTCTAAACTTCATCCTGCAGTTCTGACTTAGTGCTGGGTCAAGCCCAGCTCTCATCAACATCATTTCCTGCCCACATTGGTGCCACTTGGAGGCCTTGCATTGCAAATACTGATCCAGCTTACACTGCTTTGCTTATGAGACCTGAGGAGACGACAGTATGTGGTCTTCTAGCTACAAGGCTATTACAAATTATTACAATGTGAATCAGGTCCTCCGCCTACCTGCAAGGTGCCAGGTTTGGGATTCTTTTCCATCCTCTGCCCACCCAGTCTTTAGCCCAAAGACTTCTATCTATGTAGAAGAAGAAGAATCAGGCTAGCAGACTGCCTTCAGGTTTCTGTTTCTACCAAGAACACATCATTTTTTCTCTTTATTATATGCTTAGGATAATACCTTGGGTGAGTGGCAAAGTTAGGAGATCTTTTGGCTCCAGTTGTGTCACTGCTTGTTCAGCTTAGTGTCGTGATTCACAGGTCTGCATTCTTTGCACTGAATCAGACATCAGAGAGGTCTGTTAGGTCATCTAGCACACCCTTTGGTGACTCTTCCTTTCAGGATGTAAGTGCAGTTTTTGTTCTACTAGGAGAAAAAAGGAAGCAGAATTACACAGTGTCTCCAAAGGTCTGGATTGCTGTGTGAACGTGGGGCTTTTTGGTCCTTTGTGCTCGTGGAGAGCTATTGGTGCCTGTAGATTAAAATAAATCAGTATTGTTTCCTTTTACCTGATCATCTGTGAGTTGATGCAGCAAAGGCAGAATAAAAGACACAGTGCATTGGATAATCAAGGAAGAAAAGCTTTCAAAATAGTAGGATTTGGGAATTTTGTGCCACCTGTCTTTTTCCATCATGCAGGGATGAACACAGCACATTTGTATCTTCTCTGGCTTATTTGTCCTGACATTTCTTTTCCTGCTACTCTAAAAAGTGTTGTCAGAATTGATACTTCTTCGATGTACATATCCTGGGTCTTACTGATTGTCTCACTTAAGAGAAAGAGGTGAAAGAGAGGTACTGCTAGGAATGGAGTCTTGTTTATTTGAGAAGCCAGTAGTCCTTCCTCCAGCACTGGAGAACCACTGGAGCCGAGACTGCTCACTGAGGTGTTTTTCATGATTACACTGCTGTGCTTGTTCAGGGTGACCTTCCTTCTCTCCTTGCTCTGTGCCCCTCTTTGGCATTATGTGTGCGTCTGAGTGCCCAAAAACCAAGGCAAGACTCGGACAAATGCCTCCTGCAACATTTGAGTTTCTATCTAGGCTTACATTTCTGCTGGAGTTAGTATGCTGTATTTTGGAGATTATTATTTCAAGTATCAGCTCTCAAAGAGGACTTTACTGATTTTCTGAAGCCATTTTAAACAAAGGCCAGTGTTTAAATCACATTGTTTTAGTGAAGTATATGTATCCCCTGCTACAATCAAACTAGATGATTCCTCGTCCAGGAAGACCAGGATGGAAGTTTGTCTTACAGGGCTCGTTATTTACATGATGGGAATCAACTCATATGTGGAAAGCATTCACTGCTTGAGGAGACACCACAACAAAGGCTAAACAGAAGCAGTGAATGTGGCACCTCAAAGGAGGAGGCACATCAAGCTGACAGCTTAACTTAGAAACCCATCTTTCTCATGTGTGCCTAAGGCCTAAATACTCCACCCCAGTACTTCCCAGGTACTCTGTTGTGTAATTTAAGAAACATTGAACACAGTGAAATAAGCTGATAGCTTTAAGTCCATAATGCAGGATTCTCATTTCAGTTCATTTCATACTGAGGAGACTTGTTGAATGAAAGGTGAAGTTATCAAATTTAACACAGGAGCCTTTCTTCTCAGTGGAAAAGGGAGTTGCTGCCAACTCGTTTGGATAACAGCAGCTAGCCAAGCCTGTGTCCTGGAGTGTGTTTAACCCTCAGCAATTCCAAGTTCCCTGGCTGGATTGGAGCAAGGAGTGCAGGTTTGCAAGAACTTCGTGTCTGGTCTTCTCACCAGCCATGGTGTGGTGGCAGCCTGGACTTTCTCTTTCTCAGTGAGAAGCACATCAAAGAAATAGGTGTAAGTTGGAAGATACAGTTCAGTGTTAATTTGTGTTTCATTTGCTGGATAGCAAGACAAAAGGGAGAACAGTGAGGACCCTTCCTCATTTTCCAAAACAGGTCTTATAAATCCTCTGAAAGTGTTCTACCTAGAGGAAAAAAGTCTTCTCAGAATCTCACCTCTCAGGGGAGGCAACCGTGATTTCAGTCTCTGCCCTCTCCCAAACCCAAAAATAGTCTAATGATGCTGTGATGAAGAGGAGTGCTTCTACTTCTCCCTGGCACAGGCTGGTCTGAGCTGGAGTCACTCTCTCCTGCTGCTGGCAGTGTTGTGGCACTGGCTGAGCAAAGGCACCAGCAGCCCTGCAGGCTGCAAGGTGATAGGAGGTCAAGGCAGAGCCCATTGGCCCAGTTTTGGCTCATAGTTGAACAGTGAAATGCTGTGGGAAGGAGGGAAGGGCTGATGCACTCCCTGCCTAGTGCTGCCAAGGCAAGGGCTTTGGGAGAGCCACGAGGCCTCGATGGAACCCCAAACCCTTCAGGGACCCAGCTGCCAGGCCCAACTCAGGCCACACCAAGCAGGATTCCATCAGGCTTTGGCCCAAGAACAGCTGGAGGGTTTGAAGTGGTGAAAGCAGCTGGAAACCAGAGCAGTGCATTCCTGCTCTCCAGCCCATTTGTGTGCACCTGGGGAGCATCTCCCTTGTCTGCCTGCAACCAGCTTGTTGGGCCACTCCTCTCCTCCTCTTGGTTGGAGGACTTCAGTTTGTTTCCACTATCATCTAAAATTCTGAACTTCTCTCACCTGAAACATGGTAGTTTATCTTTTGTAACTCTGTGTTTCAGGTCTTCTTCACCTTCATCCTCACCATCTACTCAGATCTAGCCTCTTTGGGCAGCTGGGTTTTTAACGCGCAGCAACAGGCACTTGGGAGCACTCCTGGACTTCAGCATTTTTTTCAGTGTTAGGTTGATGACGACATCTGGTGCAGGCAGCTTGGTTTGTAAGCTATAGGT
The DNA here is from genome assembly GCA_013396695.1 of Sakesphorus luctuosus. Taxonomy (NCBI): domain Eukaryota; kingdom Metazoa; phylum Chordata; class Aves; order Passeriformes; family Thamnophilidae; genus Sakesphorus; species Sakesphorus luctuosus. The sequence goes on from VWZD01010832.1 coordinate 563,700, forward strand.
CGACATGTAGATGGGAATGCAGATTGAGCTCTCGGTGGAAGCCTGAGACTAGAGGCCGTGAACTGCCAGCTTTCGGGTTAACAAAGGGGATAAAGACTGGTCATGCCAGCGAGATGGATAGACACGGAGAGGGAGGAAGGTAGGAAGAGTGAGACTTCTGCGTGGGTAGATAGTGAGGATATAAAAGCCCGGGGGTTCCGTTGTTGGTTAGTCCTCCTCAGAAGCACCCAGCTCGGGCTTGTTTCTGTGTTACTGCACCATGAATAAATGGCTTTTTGGAACAAGACATCTGAGGCTCTGCTTTAGAAAACCTGGAGTACAATGGGTAAGGAAACTTGGAGTGACTGCGTGTGAGTAGGGTGTGTGGGGAGTTAAGCGGGGCACCCACTGGCCCCTTGGAACCACCCGCTGTGACGGGACTTTGGTCCCAGCAGTTAAACTGTCTGGCATTGGAAGGGTGACTGCCAGAGAGTCTCGCATGAATGAACAGACTGGGAAGTTTCCTTAAGAGCTAGAAAGGATGCCAAAACTTTTCTTCCAGTGGGGAGCTATTTTCCTTTCTCTTCTTGAGGCAATCTAGTCTGTATCTTGAGTCATTTCCTTTCTTTCTCTTTCAAGGAAAGATCTGCCATGGCTGTGGGAATCTTCCGCATGTGCCTGGTGCTGATGGCAGTTGTCAGTGTCAACCAGCCACTCTTCACCTCTGAAGAGAATGAAATTGTTCCTGAGAACAGGGAAGAAATCATCCAGAGGATGAAGGAGCGGGAGGTGAGCCTTCAGTTTCATCAGTGGCGCTTGGAGCAGGAAATTGCAGCCCAGGAAGCCAGAGAGGAGGCTCTGGAAAGGTCTGCCTTGGAACTGGAGAGAAAGATCCGACGGTATATGTGGAAAATGCTTTCCTTGGTCATCTTCGCACTGATGAAGCTCTGCAGGCAGCATTTGCAGGAAGTGACTTGTCAGCACAGCAGAGAAGAAGAGACAGACATGGAGGTCCTGGGAAAACATAGAAAGGAGTGACCTTCCCTGACAAAGCCCTTAATTCTACACAGCGGCATTTACATTCATGTGGACAGAACTGTAGGACATCTCTGATTACTTGCAAGTAGACGATTCAATTACCTTTGAAATTCATTATTTTCACTAACAAAATATGCTTTAAGGTATGAAGAATTTCCTTTTTTTTTAATATCGATTGTTATAAATACTAGGCTTTCACTAAGGAAAGAAGACAGACTAAACCAAGGAGTAAACTTCTCAGAATTGTTTTCTTACAACCAAATGACTTCATTTCATCTTTTGACTCTTCCATTTTCCTTGTATCATGCGTTATTGTTACAGACTGAACTACAAACACCACAGAAATACGGAATATATTTGAGACTGTGGATGTGAAACACATCTTTACTACACTAAATTGATAGAAACTTAGATGGTTCAGAAAGAGGCTACAGACATTTTTACTGGAAAACAAGGAAAGAGCAGTTTAGCACTAGGTTTCTTTCAGCAATAAGGAAGGCAGACAGAGTTATTTGTTTTGAATGAAGTCTTCCACTGTCATTCAATGCATCCAAGGAGTGAAATCCTTTCTTAACTGAAAAGCATAGCAAAATCTATTGACAGTATTTCCTGTGATTCCTTCCCAAAATTCCATGGGTTTGAGGTTTAATGTTCAGTTTAGGAAAGTAGAGTAGATAAACTAAGAATAAGGCCTCAATATGTTTAATGCTGATGACTGGACTCCAATGATGAGGACAAAACCTTCCAAACCAATTGAGGCACCCATACAAATACATATCTTTCCAGAGGTCTGGACATAACACTCAGGTTTAATAACATAATGTGCTCTTCCCACAGTCCTTTCTGTGTAACTCTGGATTAAGACTGTAAGATTTGTGCTTTATTTCATATCATGCCAGATTTTTCTCTCTTTTTGCCCATCTTATCTATGCAGATGGGATGGGAGGACATCTCTCCATTTGTGCACACGTTAAACCTAAGAAAGCCAGTCTGTAATACCAACTGAAGGTTTAAATGCATATAAATCAGGTTCAGTAATTACAAACAACGAGAAAAGCCAAGGTCACACCATATCTCCATTTCAAACCTGCTTTCAAAATAAAGACTCAGGTTATACCATCCCTTTTTCTGTTATGTGGATATGGCTACCAGCCTGGAGGATAACAAAATAGTGTCTTTTGTCCCCTTTCTGTTGTGGCTCTGCATCTCCCTTCCTGTACTGTATAAGATGAGGGAGGGGTTGGTTTTGGTTTGAGTCAGGAGCAGAGTTTTGTTTTTTATTTATGTTTGAGGGAGTAAAATTTCACACCCAGTTTCTTGAGTGATGTTGTTGGGACATCTAGCCAAAATTTTTCTGGTCGTGCCCCAGGGCTGCTTGGAAATTCAGTTATTGGAGTTGTGCTAAAAGCTGAAGACCTGTATCTTTGTATGGGTTTTTTAAGTCTATGTCTTAAATGTTTTAGGTTTTGGTTTAAAATAAGCAATTTTTTAAACAGGGCAATCTTTCCCCAGATATTTGATGACCTGAGTTTGTAGTATTGATGACCTGAGTTTGCAGGAGATGCTTCCCAGAGAGGTCTAGCACAGGTCTAGTGGTGACACTTCTGAAGGCAGCACATGATCTGCTGTAGGATCTGTTCAAATGAGAAATTCTTATGTTTCCCAGCTCAGATTTTTTGTTTTATTTTACTTGCATTTTCGTTACTAGTACCTGTAAAGCAGTTCTAAGGTGTTGTTAAAAGTCATAAGATGTTCCTTGCCTCTCTGAGGCTAAACAGGTCCCATCCTGGGATACATCCTACCTGGCTTATTTAAGCGTATCTTTTACAGAAAATGCAAGGAACTCAGAAGCATAAAACTCCTTGTTTTTACTGCCTCTGCTTGATTATATCTAAAATAATAATAATAATACAACCCTAAAAATAGATAAAATTATTTTTACTGGCAAAAGTTTGACTTGGAGTTCTTAATCTGTCCATTGATGTCTGTCTCCAAAAGGGCAGATGAATCTTACATTTCCAAGAAGACTATAAATATAGAGCAGTGCAATCTCATTTACTAAAATTATGAAACTAATTTAACTGTAAATTCAATCTTATATCTATCTAAACCATCAAGAAAAAAGTCACCATGCTGGGAGATTGACTTCCCAGCAAACATCTAAGCAGGAGCACAAGCCTTCACTCTTTTCATCCTGTCAAACTACAAAAATGGTGTCCTCATGAAGCTTTGAAATTAGAAAATCTTTGTAAATTCAGGACCTACTGTTGTCCAAAAGCACCTTTACATATGTCCTTCCAATTTATCTATGGCTTATGGTCTCTGGGTGTTTAAGGATTACAAAATTTTCCTACAGTAAAAGCAGCGTCTCCTCAGTTATTGACTAAAAAAAGAATAAATANACTTTTCCAATAAGTGAGTTATAATACACTATTTTAGATATCTCAAGCAATTCATTAAGCCTTTCAGCACTGAGCAGGGCACTAATGGATGCAGAATAAACCCCTACTAAAATACAGTAATCTTTACTGGAAATGGTAAGCCTGTGGCAGGATACTCTAGTGTAGGGTGGCAGGGATCTACCTGAGCTGGAATTTGGTGAGACACACAATTTATTGTCACTGCCTTACAGAATGTTCCAGGAATTTCTTGTGATTCTTTGAGCTTTCCCTCACATCACCTGACTTTGACTCAGAGCCTAGACTGCAAAATGTAGTTTGGTTTATGAGATAAGGTTTTCAATTTGAACCTTAACAGAATTAAGTATTGACTTGACATTTATACAGATTCTGACTTGTGGGATGAGTTGAATGATTAAAATGAGGACAAGCAATCTACCAGAGTGTGAAAAAATGATGAATAATGAAGAAGTAATGGTTGATAGTAATTATGGAAGATTATATCATGTCTGTAACTCTATAGAACCTAATATTGAATGATCTGCAAAAGTTAGTTAGAAGATACTTCAATAAAAAATCAGAAAAAATTCCACTGAACTTCTTAAAAGTGGTTGACTTGAAATTTTATATAGTTCAGGTCTTATTACATCAGGTGAGTATTTACCAGAGCTGTACAATATGAGTTTCCACTTCTCTCCTCCAGTGAAGAGGTAAGGGCAAGGCTCACTTGCAAGTTTGTTTAAAATTTGAACTCTACTGTGCTTTTTCCATATTATGTTACATTATCTGACTTTTGAGTGACTCCAGAATAGAATAAAACAGAAATTATGAAAAGGCCCTATGGCAAACTGAACTGTGAGGGCCATTGTCACAGCTTTTAGAAGACAGAGAGTGAACAAATCAGGAGCTGCAGCCTCAAAGTCCTTGTTTCCTGTTAAATTTCTTTTGCTTTTTTGTTTCCTGTTTTCTTGCCTCTCCCCTGTCATTCTTTTCTCTTTAGTGTTTCCACTGTATCAGAACTTACTTCAGGACTGTGAGCTTCTCCAATGAAACTGACTGGGCACAGGATTTGGCTAGCATTTTTTAATTCTTATTAGGAGTGGTGTAATTTATGTTATTTATCTCTATGATGTGTTCAGAAATAGACTCTTAATTTCTGTCTGATAGTCCTAGGCAGTACCTTAACTAAAACAGTAATCTGGCAGTCATATGAAACCTGAAAATGAATTTTTAAGAACCAGATTTGTCAGCTTTTGTTTATCTCTGTAAAATGTATGATGATCTATCCGTAGCCCCAGTCTACACCAACTTATTCACTGGAACCACGGGGAAGCAGCATGAGGAAGTACTCATGAGTATAATTGCTCCAATAACAGCAGATGGGAGGGAAAAAACTGCTTTGCTCCCAAAGGCAAAATATCTGGGCACAGAGACAAGTATCATTTACAGCAAGAGCTGGTAATATTTTTTTTTAACTAGCTTCCCTCTGGAAAATGCTACTTGCTTCTAATGATCTATTTTAGTGAAACTGGGAAAACTATGAAGCATCTCAATATTAAAATGGACACTTCATCTAGATTTCTTTCTCTCCTTTACACTCTTCTGTTTCTTTTGCTGCAATGTCTTTGCTTTATTCCCACTATGTACATAATAGGAATGCTCATATATTATATATTGGAATATTTTGATGTTGAGAGTTACTTCAGGTCTACTTTTATTCACATTCACTAGCTTCCCACACCCTGTCGTTTTGGGGTAGGGGGGGAGTGGGGGGTGGGTGGGTATTAAACTTAAAATCATTTTAACCTTAGACACCATTTCCTGTCTTGCAGTCCCTTCCTCCATTGCTCTCTTCCTTAATTTGACCCTTAGCCACGCCCTAAGTGACATCCTGAACTAAGTCTTGTTCTTTCTCTCTCTGTTTGACAATGCCTAAGGGTATAGATTATGTGTGAATTACAGTGTCCAAGGAGAAGCCTCAAGACACTTTCATACTTTTCTGATGCACAATACCTTTTTCTTCTCTTTGCTTAGGGAAAATGAGCTACTACAATCCCCAAATGATGTTCATAGTACACCTCCCATCTATTCACCTTGACTGGTGGGATACTGGGTTTTCCTTTTGTCCTCTTGGTGGTGATGAACATCAGGAGAGCTTAGTGCAAAATCTTACTATGAGAGGCAAGTAGATGATTCTAACACAGGAGTCTAACCTTGATTACTGTCATCTCTATCTTTTATGCCTGGCATGTGCTACAGCTCTTGAATATTCATGGCTACTACCCCTTTCCTGAGTGTTCCTGCTATTTCCAGTTTTACAGATGCATCAAACATAGCATGAGGACACATTTAATAGGCACGTATTAGACTGATACATGACCTCTGTTCTCAGGCATTTATGATCCAAAAAAACCTTCCATGAACAGTAATTCTGTCTCTAATTTGCTTGAACAAAATCTTGGTTTTGGCACATTGCAACTGAAGAAAGGAGATGATGGCAAAGATGCAGGGTTTCAGCAAGAAGAGATACTCAGGAAAGGTTTAAGGAAAGATAGGGGGAAATGGCAGCAATGATGGAAGTAAGATTGTGTCCGTCACTGACGCTGGAAAACATGAACACAAAGGCAAGAGACCAGTATAGGAATTCCTTGAAAGGAGTGGACTCCAAGACAGTGTGAAGAGAAAGATGACTTGCTGTTGGAGCTCTACTGTGACCGGCACAGGGTGAAGTAAGGAATTGCTGTGAGGGGTTTGGAAGCCCATGGAGGGAGCTCAGCAATAATCCTATTGAGTGGGGATCAAGCTTTCACAGTGAGGGGAGTCTCTGGTGAGATTTTAATTCAAGCAAGTGCCAGTGAAGTGATGCATCAGATGCTGTGACTCTTAACTGTGGAGACAATAATGAGTGCAAAGAAAACAACAATAAGGAATAGTTGGGGAGATAAATAGAATCTGTTTACTAGAGATTTGTGACAGGGTGGGCATAAGCTGCTTTTTACTAAATAAATGTCCCTGCAAATACTGTGTAAGTAAATCTACTCTTTATCCCTAGAGTGTATATTAGTTAAGTCATGGCTGTCTGTTCCAGGATTTCAAGTGGAGGTGAAGGGCTGCAGTTCTGCTTTCACATTTATTCAACATCATCGTATGTGCTATGGATTTGTTTGCTTTTCTCATTCCACTAATTCTGTTTCAGCTACTGAAGGGGATGAGGGGAGCAGTATTGTTTGTGTTGTTGGTATTTGTTATATGTGTTATTTAAGGAAAGGAAAAGTCCAAGTTCACTAGTAACTAGTGCAAACTGCCTTCTGGGCTGGTGTTGTCTGAAGCTGAAAGACTTGGGAGACTTTGCTTTTTAAGGATGTATGGATTGAATTACAGGCCTTGTGCTTCATTTCTTCCAGGCTTGGCCTTTAAAAATCTTAAATAAATATAAATATTGGTTGCTGGATTACAGAATACCTCCTGTCTTAAGTACCTATATTTATAAATATTATTTTTTTATTTTTAGTGAATTAAATATAAATATTTCATTGCAGCAGTAAAGCACAAAGAGCACTTCTAAAAGCTGGAACAGCCTCTGTGGCAATACTAAAGAAAGGTCCTGGGGACTCTGTAACTCTGTGAACATTCCATTTTTCATGACTAAGATAAGGTAAGTGACCATGCTGCCTTGAAGAAGTCTGCCTTTTCATGTTACCTGTCACTTGCCCTCCTGCAGTGCAGTGCAAGGCTGTCTCCTTGTAAAGGTGAAAGGGAATTGCCTCTGTTTATCATTTACAAAGAATTTATGTGCTTTGTGTGAACTTACAGATTGCTTTCAAATAAACACTAGGACACTTTAAAAGTAGATTTATTTCGTATTTTTTCATGTATCCTCCTTAGTGGCTGCACAAGCCTTTTTTCTGTCATATTTGATAGCTCACAATTCTTACTAACTCTGCAGCAAAAACCTCACCAATTTCAACCAATGTTGCCTTAATCCCTTAACAAGGCATAAATAAGATGGCACTCTCGGGGAGAATTGCTGAGTACTTTGCTTACCTTGCTGTGGTTTCCAATTTTCTCATTTGTTGTGCTTGCTATGGGCACTTTGAGCTTAGGAACACAGTATTGCAATCAAATCAAATTCATCTTAAGCTCAGGGTAGTGGATCAGTAAGTGGTAGAAATACATGTTTATAATTCAGTATAGAAAAATCTGGGAAACTGTAGCCCATTACTCTGATTTGTTTCTACAACTGACTTCATATTGCCATTGATTTTTCTTTTAATATGGTAATTGCATGGTTAGAAAACCCAAGAACTCCTTCGTAGTCAACATGTGCACTCATGTATTTCTCTAAAAAGCATTTCAGTGCCTTCCCATGTGTATCCAGTCTTTTAATTGTCTAACTGGAAGTTCATTGTCTTCATTTTTACTTCTAGAAAGCCAGACTGACATAGAAAAGACAAGTACATGCTGAATACATTGAGTTTTGATAAAGGCTGTATGAACTTCCTGCAAACCTATTTTAAAATACTTACCACATCCCCAATATGTAAGTGGTGAACTGAAAATGCTAATGGCACTTCTGACGTTTCTGGGGGAGAAAAATACCATTTACTGAAGGAATGACGAAGTTCACGGAATCACAGAATGGGTAAGGTTGGAAGGGACTACAGTGGGACTACAGTGCTCAAGCAGGGTCATCCCAGAGAACATGGCACAGGGTTTCATCCAGATGGTTCTTGAATATCTCTAGTGATGGAGACTCCACAGCCTCTCTGGGCACTGGTTCCAATGCATGGTCACTCACATGATAAAGAAGTTCTTCCTCATGTTTTGATGGAACTTCCGGTGCATCAGTTTCTGCCCATTTGCTCTTGCCCTATTGCTCAGCACTGCTGAGGAGAGCCTGGCTCCATCTTCTTGGCACTCTCCCTTCAGATAGTTTACAGACATTGATGAAGTCACCTCTCAACCGTCTGTTCTCAAGGCTGAACAGACCCAGATTCCTCAGCCTTTCCTCACAAAAGAGGTGCTCCAGTCCCTAATCATTGTGGTTGTCCTCCGCTGGACCTGCTTCAGGAGCTCTATGCCTCTTCTGTGCTGAGGAGCCCAGAACTGGACACAGCACTGCAGACACAGCCTCACAAGGGCTAACTAGGTATGTATAAGTATGTATAACTAAGTTATATGTGTGAGTAAGGTGTGTGTCAGGCACACAAGAGCTTCCTCTCAATGCTGTGTGTTGTACTTATGAGACTCTTGGGACATAAGAACATCCTTATGGCTGATAATTAAAAAGGGAGAAGGTAGAACTTCATCTGAATCAAGTTCCCAGTAGTGGGATCATCCTATGTCCCCTGGACATTCTCCCTCAAAGTCCAGCCTTTTAAGGGATCTTACTGACAGTTCTCTTACTACTTACCACAGGCCACAGCTGTCCTACGGTGAATGCATGCTGAAGGACACATGAGGGCATGGCTGTGGCTGGCAATGTGTGGTGTTGGCCTGGGGAGTGTGCAGTCTGCTGTACTTCCCACAGAATCGGGGGTCTTGTTAGTCACTCAGAAAAAGTAAACTGCATTTAATGAAATTTACCTTGGTATTCAAGGATGAGAGTTCAAATCAAACTCAGTCTTACAGAAAAAATGAATGATCTGTTGAGACAATTAAACAGTGAAATGCCACATTGTGCTGTTTTGGCAGTGATCTGAATCATGACACACCTTCCCCCATTCGTGTGGGAGAGATCTCAAGTGGAATGCGAGATTAATTGTTTGGTGACAGTTGAGTTTTTTCCACCGGAGATTACCTCTTTGCATAGCTATGAGCTGCTGATGGCAGTTCCCCTCCATGTCCCCAGTAAAAGCACAACTCTGTATCACAGAACCAAATCAGAGACAACTATCAGGTACAGCTTCACCTGGTGCAGTAAATGGGGCTTGTTTCTATATATGTTGCAGTTCTAAACTGTTGTTCTTTAGCATTTCCCCTGTGACCTGCTGTGTTTGCTCAGAGACCAATTTGATTTCAGAAAGGCTCTGTGCAGTCACTGCAGCCTGTCTTGATGTTATCAGCTGAGAGATGAGAGTCATATATCTTAATTCTCACTGTTAAGGAGTGTCAAAAATACACAGCAGGAGCCCATATGTTATGTGTACATTACTTAGACGTGCCTGTTATCCCCAGGGCAGGTTTTTTATATATTGAAACACAAAAATAATACAATCATGCTGCTTGTAGAAGTAATGTCTGTAACTGTGTCCAATCCTTTCCCACATGGTGAGAAAAGGTGGTCTTTGCACTATGCCTGTTATTATTAAATACAGACTGACAGAGAAGAAAGGAGTGTTGAGGATGAATCCATGCTCAGATACAGCACCACACTAAAAGGTCAAAAACAAAACTGAAGTTTTGTCAACATTAGGCATTGCTCTGTTTCTTTATGGAAAAAAAATTCTTATCCTTTACTCTCCACACAGGAAAGCATTAACACTTCATTGCCCAATTATATATAAAGGTTCTCCAATACTAAGACAAGTGTCAAAAGAAGAGTTGAAAAGCCTGTAGGGCATGGAAGAATGATAGGTATCTTTTTATGCTTTCCTACAATGAAATAAGAAATGACTTTACTTTTCTGGGAGAAAGAACTGCAAAGAAGTTTGGTCATGTATGTAGTGTGAAATCTTGCTTTCAACAAAGTCAGAAGAATTTTCAGCAAATGTGATGGTGTGGCTTAATGAAAGTACTTGGAAGCTAAAGTCTTTTAATCATTTTGAGCCAAAGTGTGAGCAATCTTAATGCCAGTATTAATGTGAATGTCTATCATTTCACTAATATCAAGTAAATCTAAACAAAATGAACAGACCATACCTTTTGGCTGCTTCATTGAATGACTTCTGGTGATATGATTCTTATGTCCCTCTTGAGGAGCAAGCTGGGTTTACTTCCTCCTGCCTTAGGCACAATGCTGCCATGTAGAAGGCTCCTTGGCCACAGCCAGACAGGGCTGCAGCTGAAGCCATGGACTCTCCAGCCCACCGTGCCTTTGGGGACAGCTAACACTGCTGGCAATACTTGGTTTGACTGTGCTTGTGATGTGATCTGGTGCCAAGCTGCAATCAGGACTCTGCAGTTCTGTTGGATGTCAGGGCTGTACCATTGTATTGTCCTTGGTCTGTAATTCTCTCGCAGCAGCAGCAGCAGCAGCAGCAGCTGTGTGTGTACTTTGTGCATTACCGACTGTCAGCAGCAGATACAGATGCAGGTTGCCTTGGGTGCTGGTGTGGCTGGCCCTGGAGCAGTGCCCCTGGTTGTCCCCATATGCTGCCTGTTGACATGGACCACAGAGCAGGGTTGATGCACACAGACTTTGGCTTTTCTAAAGGAAACCACACCACTTTCAGGTGGATCTTACTGTGTGCCCGCACCTAAAGTGTCCAAAGCAGCACATGAGCCACAGCATCAAAAAATTCTCTAGAGCGGACTGAAGTTCTCTGTGAGAATCTATGACTCTGAGGTTCTTTTCAGGATGCACCAAAGCAAAAAACATTCCAAGCCCCTCATGTTTCCAGCTGACTGTTAGGCCCTGAACCTTTGAAACTCACTGCTTCATCTTCTTTAAGAGTTCCCCTGCTTAATCTTTTCCCTGCTTTGCTTGCTGTGACTTTTGCTGCTGTTGTTTAACGACATCAATACTTTTCTTCTTCCAAGAAAGCCAGCACAGAGCAACCTAGAGCTTGAAGACAATGACACTGCAGTACTATCAGGAAGTTGCCAGCTGGTGATGAGGACAAGTTCTAGGCATCCATGTCCTTGAAGACCTGAGGAAAGAACCATGCAGGGTGGTGACATGGTAGCTATTCCCCATCTTAAAAAGTGGTACGGTCACTTATCTCACATCTTCCAGTGAGATTACATTGCTGAATCAGATACTCCTTTAGAAATCTGTGCTCTGGACAGTCCATGCAAGCGAGTCACAAGGACAAGGTATCCTTTGGATCCCCACAGAGTTGCCCAGAGAATACTAATCCAGGAAACCTCTTCAGCCCTTCTTAGCCCCAGCCTGCATCACTGGTCCCCTGTACCAGTACTATTCATTCCAGCTTGAATAAGTGGGATGCTTTTCTATGAATTTCCTATTTTGAGCAATTATCATGGGAAACAAGTTGCATTTTCTGCCAGGATTCTTTTCAGCTCTACTTGTTGTCCCATGGGTTGTACGTTAATGGAGCACAAGAAGGAGTAGTGTCTGCTGTGTCCTACTCTCTTCAGAGTCCTCTTTAGATGTGGGCTGAAGGACATAAAATGGCAGCAGGTTCCATGCCACATGGTGACCATTCAGGAGTCTCCTCTCCCTGAAATGGAGGGGCTTAATAACATCAAGGGTGCAGGTAGCCTTTTGTGAGGTTCAGCAGCCACAGCTACTGAATAGAGTGATTAGCCAAAAGCCTTGGTAAAGGGGGAAATGGCCAGTTTCTCTAGATACAAAAAAGGGAGAAAAATGGGACAGGACAGAAGGTCTTGTGTTGCTGTGGAAAGGAAGGAAAAAAAGATTTCCCTGGTGAAGGGTGTCTTTTTTGTCCTGTATGATCCAACCAGATGGTTGCTCCCCTTGTCTTTCTAGCCCTCATCAAGCCTTACTCCCCCATCCATATGAGCTGCCTACAGACTTATTTCTTCTGCCACTCTCTCCATCACCTCCCAGGAAGCAGACAGCAAGCAAATCTCTCCTCACCCTCCTTCCTTTCCTGAACTGCATGGCGCAGCCACTTGTCAGCCGCATTTTTCTCTAGCAAAACACATAGTCCTCAGCCTGTGATGTTTCCTGAGGGTTGTGGAGGCAGCAGTCAAAGCCGCATGCCAGAATGCTCAAAAGGTCAAAACAGACATAGAGGGCCAGGACAGACACAGTCAGAGAAACCATGCTTGCTCAGAAGCATGGCTTGAGGTACTGTGCAGAGTGGGGGTAAAGCAGGCCCACCTAAACCCTTCCTCCAGAAAACAGAAAGGGATAGAAAAGTCACTGGGCTCCACCCTACCCTGCTTAGTTGATTTTGTTATGAAGGCATGGTCAGAGACAGAGGGGCATCTGGCTTCTCCAGCTAGCCACAGATTGCAGAAGGTGGGCATAAAGCTGCTGAAGAAATAGTCCTTGTTCTGGTCCAGATGGAAAGGCTCAGTCAGTTCCTTACAGAAGCTGTGTAGGACACAGCAGCCATGAGGGCTGCACTGATTTGTGCAGCCTGTGCAGTTTGCACATTTGTGTCTAGTCTATCAATCAGGACCTGCCATATTGTAGTCAACAAAAAAAAAAGCACATTCCATTTATTCACAGCATTTCATAGCATGTAGTTAAACTAGCCCTGTTCCCTGCTGTTGTGTGGGTATGGCTTCACCACCCGACAGCACAGAGCCTCTTTCACCTAATGCTGTGAATGATCCTGCTTGGAAAGAAGATTTCAGCATCCCCTTTGAACTTGGTTCTAGAGGAGGGAGAAACACAGGGAGAAACCTATTGTAGCCTGCCAGGATGTCTGTAAATGTGTGCTAGTGTGTCTCCTGTTGCCTACTGCCCACTGAGTGGCAGTCCTTGCAGATTACATAGCTGCAGCTGCTCTGGGATGGGCTCTGGATGGGAGAATCAGATTGTCAGACAGGGCATCTCTGGAGAGTAGTGTCTTGGATGCTCCAGTAATACCTCTGACTCCTGCAGTCCAAACTGAGAGGGTTTGAAGTGTGACTCTAGCATTTTTAACCACGATTTTGCCTGTGTTGGATTTGTCCACCACGGCTTGCTTGGTCACTGGCTGGTGGGACTCAGAGGTCACAAGGCTCCGAGGGGGAGCCACCGTGCAGTGCAGTGGTAGTGCCAGCACATTTCATTTTGAAGATCTGCATCTCACTGCTAGTTGACTCACTGGCTCAAGCTCATGTCCTTGGCCCAGAGCCTTCAGTTGACAAAAGCCACAAAGACTTTGAGAAACACAATGCTTTTATCTTCTTGCCCAAGCAAAGGCTGTTCAAGAGGAGCCAGTTCACTCTCTGTGTCCTGAGAAGCTGCCATGGGAGGCATGTGAGGTTTCTCATTCTGCCTCTGCCTTCGACCCATCTAAGCACTGTGAGGAGACCTGGACAGCAAGTCTATGGTGTCACCTGGAAGAGGAAAAGGAATGAGTCAATCAGGAACATGGTCAGAAGCAAAAAGCTTGTGCAAAAAGTCTTGTACTGGAGAGGATGGCTGGGGTGCAATGCGGCAGGTGGGAAAAACAACTTGCAGGAAGACAGAGCTTCAAGCCTCAGCACAGATTTTTGGTCCTGGGAAACCAAAAGGCATTTTATCCGAAATAGTACAGCAGTGCATATTGCAGCTGTAGGGATCTCAGCATGATTGAATTGAATCTCTTGATCCACTCCTATTTCACTGCATTCCTTGTTAGCAGGCAGTGCTCAGGCAGGAACTTAAATGTTTTCATTTGCAGGGAGCCAAGTAAGCAAATATTGTCTTGTCTAATAAGCTGTTTTGAAGAAGTGCAAATCTAACACACTGCACCTGATGCCAGACTAAGGAAAACTGCAGGTCACTTTCTGCGCTTCCCTGCACAGTTCCCATCAATGTGATAATGTGACAAGTTGCCAGTTTCCTGCATGAGCTCTGCCATAGCCGGGGAAGATGTGCTAACCCTGGGGTCAGATATCTTGCCAACACTTTTGTCACTACTGAAAGTGTTATTTAACATTGTCTCTGATGATTTTCCTTTTCACCGCTTTTCTTTTTGTCCTATGCTTTTTCAAACATTGCTGGTTAAAATCAGGCCTTAGCCTTGGCAATGTTTTTGAAAAATATCCATGCACAAGTTCTACCTGGGGAACCAAAAATTATTAAGTTGGGTAAGAGTTAGCTGGAATATTATTAGCATTCATTTATTACAAAGTAGTGATGGTAAGTGCGGTTTTAAGCACAGGAGTGAGTTCAATAAGTGGCCAATGCCCTCATTTCAGTGGGTTCACAATGTAAGCCCCTGAATGTGACTGTTTATTCTACGTAATGGAAAGATGAATTTAGATTATTGGTGAGTTTAATGGCTATTATAGTTTTTTTCCATTATTATTTTGTCTGACTACTAGTATTTTTAAATACCTTTTAAGTATCTTTTCCTTTAATAGAAGATTTGCCAGTGAGCCGATTTTGCTTTATGGCATTAAGGACTTGTAAAGATATGAGTTGGAGTATCTAGCAAAAGAAACTCCTTAGAATGTGTTTGTTCAATTTTTGTGAAGGAAATTATTTGGCAAGTAGAACATTTGTCATGCACGATGCTAATCAGAAAAGACAGAATTTAAAAAAATTGTACATTGAATAAATAGTGTCTGATTACATACAACATGTTCTGCCAGATATTCTGAGACAGCACCAGAAGGCACCACATTTCAAGCGGCAACAACATGTCATAGAAATATCTGAAAATTCTCCTTTTCAGTAAAATGTCTGTTTACCACGCACTTGATATCAAGCTGGCCTGTTTACTTTTACCTGAATTTCCCCATTCTTTAAAAGTTAGACGTATTTTCATATTTCAGATAAATTCTCAAAGTATAATAAAATTTGTTTTAAAATACATATTTAGAGATAATTATTTTCTACAGCAGATATATCAATCTCATTGATTCATATTGACTTCAGTCGCTTGTTCTCATGTACATAAAAAAAGATAACAAAATCTATTTCAACAACTTTACCTGCAGTGTTCCTGGTGAACTAATAGGTTGATTGAAAGGAAGATACGGAGTGTCTGGAGAAGCAATAAGTGGAGGGCTTGTGTTGTTTATACCCCAATATGGCTCACTTGACTGATGTAGTCTTTCTGGGTATCCTCAGGCATATTCCTTAGCGTGTTTGTTCTTGAATGCCTTGTCTGCAAATGGGAAAATAATATTTCTTCTGTCTAGATAGTAATTTCCATGTGACAGAAACTGGATCTCATAACATGTTCATGCAGAATCCACTGGTGTGATCCACTAATATGGTTCTTTAAATTGGTGGTAAAAAACAACTTGTGCAAATATGAAAATTAAAAGTTAATTCCTTGGCTGACATCTCAGTACAACCTAATTTCACATATTTGAACAAGTACTTTACTTCTGCTTGGCAATAAGCTTTACAGGTCAAAATATGGGGGATTTGGTGAAGTCTGCTAGCATCACCTGTGAACCAAAACCTCCAGTGCCTGTGAAGCAGACAGAAGATATTCTGAATATAGGGAATTTTGCTATGTGTATATGGTTTCCTTGAGGTATGTAGACTGAGGCAAGAAGAAAAAGAGAGGAAGAGGCATTGCTGAAACTCTGAAATGTGATATTTTCTCTCTTCTAGCAATTCTTCTTCCATTCCTATTTCCCCATTCATAAATTGAGGCCAGCCTGGAGACAGCAATTTTACTTGTGCAGTGTATGTCTGTTGAGTTTTTGAAAAACAATCTTCCAAGTCTTTAAGCTGGCAATCAGCAGTACCTCACAATACCTTGCATCCTGAGAAGGGGGTCCTTGGCCTGTTGCTGGTGGGAAGAACTTGGAGGGAGTTGACTTTGTTGTTCATCATGTGTTGAGTTGTACAGGGGGTGTGATGAGTTCACTACACTGCAGGACTTGGTGAAGGAATCTTACAAAAAACTGTCAGAAGAAATCAGTAGAGAGTTTGCCAACAAGGAATGTGAAGAAAAAGTGGCAAGAATAGTAGACAGGATAAAAAAGATACATTTTACATTATCTCAATTCTCACATCCAAAGAACATGAACTGCTGAACCTTCTACCGTTCACCCACAACTAACTCTTACATGATGAAATGACAGTGCTGAGGCAAATTGTTACAGGCTGAGAAAACAGTTTCCCTAAGCAATACCAGTGATTTCAACAAACTGTGACATTTAGAAACACAGACAGACTAACCTGTCCTTTATTCCCTAGGAGTACAAATGCCCTGTTATGTTCCACAGCCTACTGTGGTCAGTAGCTGAGTTGACCCAAATAGTAAGGGAAGCTTCAACTATTGGGGCATCTTGGAGGGACAAAGAAATGTGACTCTTCAGTGATAGAATGCCTGAAAAAGAGAGTGGAGACAGGCAAAGTGTCTCCAAAGAAATTCATGTCCTCAGGCAGGTTTTAGCCTGAGAAAGAATAAGGTTTATGTATTTGTGAAACTCTCTACAGACAGGACCTTGCTGTACAAACCCCATTGCTAACAACAGCACTGTTTTAAGGCATTACTAGGTGAAGAATCCTTACTGCTCTATTTTTACCACTCAAAATTTAAAAGATGATGTGACTGTTCTGGAGAACAGCTCTTCTGTCCAAATGGTAATTCCACATTTTGTGGATTTTCGGTCGTTTCAGTCAACACCAGGTGATCAGAACATGACATCTTGAAGAGCCAAACTTTGGACAACCAACAACAAAGGGTTTATCACTCCAGGCCAATCCTGGTGATTCAAGGAAAAACCCCACATTTCGTATCAATGAAAACCTTCCACAGTCCTCAGAATGTACCTGCATTGGAGAGGTAAGTGCACACTGTAGAAGCAGGGTGGGCAAACTAGTCTGGGCAACAAAGTCATGGATCCACATATAAATGTGCTTGTTTAAATATACTTCCAGTTACTCTATCCTTTACAATAATTTCATTTTTTTAAAGACCATTCCTACGTACTGACTCTTTTAAATCTCATAATTTCATAGTCTCAGACATCTGGTAAACTCCATCTGTGCTATGGAACTATGCTGTTTCAAGGTCATGCATTTCAGTAAATGATTCTTACTGCATTTTGCTCCTGAGTGGATTTTGAGTTCACAGAATTAACCAGACATTTCTCTGCATCCGGCTGAGGTACAGAAATACTGGGACAATGATTTCTAGAAAAATTACATCAGAACATTAATCCACGGGAATGGGTCATTGAGGGTAAAGAGAAGTAGAAATGAGACTGGAAGTGAGTGGCCTTACAAAAGTGAGTTTATAGGAAATAGCAGAGTAGGCAGTTTGCTAAATAAATGCTGTGAAGCACAAGCTTACACCACCTCAGTGCAAAAGGAGGACAAGAATTTCAGTAAGACCAGTGTGCCTCAATCATTAGCTCTCCTTTGATCTCAGCATAAGAAGCAAATAAGCAGAAAATGAAATGTAGGTCATCATACTGAAGAGTTGTACTAAAATGCTAATACAAGCCTTTATGGTGGAAATTCCACTGTAAGTAAGAAAGAGAAATAAAATGCAAGTAAGGATATTTCTGAAAGTATATACGTAAAATGAGGGAGTTCAAGCTCAGGTGTTGCACAATACCAAGAAGCAAGGGAAAGCAGCAGGGAAAGGGAAGGTATTTTTTTCCCATTTTTTTTTCTAATGTCCCTAACTACAATCAAATAACTAACAAGTTCTTGTCTACGTACAGAACAATATTTGCATTGTTTCTGAATCGCATTCTCTCTTTTTAGAACTTTTCTTTAATTCTTGTGGTTATTCTCAAGTCTTGCTTTTCCCCTAGAATGCAGCTTCTGAAAATGTAGGACATATGCTTTCTTGTTTCATAAACTAGGTTATTACTAAATATTTAATAATACTAGATTGTGCCAGATCTTCTGTATAGTTGGGTGGTGCTATTCTCAATTTTGTCAATGAACCACTGAAAATCACCAAGTCCACTTATCCCACCTGCCCTGCTGCAGCTTTAGCACTGCCATCTAGCATAACGCAGGGGATCAGCCTAGTTATAAGCACAGAGAATCATAGAACAGCCTGGGTTGGAAGCGACCTTAAGGACCATCTAGTTCCAACTCCTCTGTCATGGACAGGGACACCCTCCATTAGACCAGGTTGCTCAGAGCTCCATCCAACCTGGCCTGGAAACACTGCCAGGGATGGGGCACAGCTCCACCTTTTCCAGTGCTGTATCACCCTCATGGTAAAGACTTTTTTCCAGATATCTACTCTAAACCTACTCTCGGTTTGAAGCCATTCCCCCTTGTCCTGTCACTATATGCTTTTGTAAATGGTCCCTCTCCAGCTTTCTTTTAGGCTCCCTTCAGGTACAGGAAGGCTGCAAGTAGGTCACCCTGAATCCTTCTCTTTCTGAGGCAGAACAAACATAAACATGAAAGACAGCATCAGAAACTTTATGGAAATCGAGATACAGGATGCATACTGCTTCCTCCTACTCAAATGTCTGTTAATGGATCATAGGACAAAAATATTTTGATTTGACACTATTTTTGTCTTGGACAAGAACATGTTTCTATTCAGTTACCTCCTTGTTTTCTTCCAGGTATTTACAAATAGTTTAATTATTTGTTTTAATACTTTTTTCCCTATAAAATGAGATTAGAGTGACTCAACAATAATTTTCTAGTCTTCCTTTTCTCCCTTTATAACCTATTTATCCTGTTCAGTCTCCTGAACTTCTCACCTGTTTTCTATAAAGTACTGAAGGTAACAACCAATGCCTCTCAGAGTGCTAAGCATGTACCTCACAAAAAATTTTGCCAGACTCAGATGATTTAGTACAACCTACCTAAGTAATTTCTCACCCTTCCTTTCTCTCTTTGAACTTAACTATCACTTAAGGGGATCTAGAGCAATACGGGTGTGGGAGCTTTGGTGAGAAGTGGGCTTGCAGCTCTCTTGGCTGCACTATCTTAGCTACTCAAAAAGAAAAGCAATAGAAACCTACAAACCTCCAGGTTTTTACCAGGTGAGTAGCAGGGATTTCTTGTGGCACACAGTAAAAGCTAGTTGCCTCTCTCTATTTTGGGGTTGCAGGATCATGAATGATGGAAAGCTGTGTGAAAATCTGACTGTTACTGAGGTTGAGATTCAGAGGCTGGTTTGGATATCCAGGCATGTCCTACACAAGAACCATCTTTTTCGTTATTCTGCCTCTTGTAGCTCTGTGGAAACACCATAAATGTAAGAAAGCAAACAGGCTTATGAGTGTTAGTAGATGATAAGAAGTTTCTTATATCCCGTATGAGAGGAACGGAAATCAGCAGTGCTTAACCCTTTGGTGGTGAAGGAAGAATATCCCCAGTTTCTGAGTCTTGTGGAGGCAGAAGCTCTGGTCATACTGCGATACATGGAGTGGCTGTGTGCATTGATTAAGGTAGTTCATTTTCTGTCCAAGGAAATCCAGCTCTGGTTTGGGATTGCCTTTCACAGCATGGCCAGTTCATTCCCTGCTGAAGCCTCCCAGATTGTGGAGGTGGTGGGTGCAGTGAACTTGGCTGCTGAGCACCGTCAGGCAGGAGAGCACCCTTCTGCAATGTGACAGGAGAGAGGGGCAGCTCTCTGGGGTGTGAATGGGAGCCTCACAGGCTGTAAATCCCCCAAACTGCCGTCATGCAGGTGGCATGTGCTGCCTTTGGGGATGCACACCAAGACAAGCACAGGGACAGAGAGCTGCAGGTGTTACCTCAGCCCTCAACTCTGAACTTGCCACCCACGGGTTCATTGCAGCAAGTCAGGAGCTGCAGGGCTCTGCACTCTCACTGGGGGCATATTGTGGTACTGTATGGCAGCTGCCGGCTCCTGAGAGACACCACTCAACCTGCCCTTGCAGTGGGAAATGGTGGATGAGGTCATCCACCAAGGCACAGGCACCATAGCACAGTCTCCCCCGGGATTTTGGGAGACCCCTAGTCAGCCAGGTCTGGCCTTGCCCCATCTCTCTGGCCCAGAGATAGCTCTCAAGAAATGCTATGAAGACCCATGTGGTGGTCTTGGGCAGCTCTCTGCAAGGAGCACAAACAGCAACCAAGGGCACATCTGGAGTTCACCAGCCACTGGGCAATGCTCCCATGTGGCCCCATACTGTGAGGAAGATGGGTCAGTGGTGGCCACATTAGACGAAAAGATGTTTGTGGTGTAAGGGAGTGAAAGCACAGCTTTCCATGGTGCAACATGGACATGGCCACTCAGCCCTGGAGGGAATGCCATGTGCCCTGAACTTGCTTCTGTGGTGTGTCATGACCAGTGTATGTACCCCTAGTTACTGACTTCATCTTGAAAGAGATCAGGAAAGGTACACTCTCCTTTCCAACAGAGTAAGAGTCTTCATTCAAGTAGTAATTTAGAGGTGACTTGTGGAGAAATTTTCTTTGGGGCTTGCTTTCACATTTTTAAAGTTTGTGGGGAAGGTCTAGAAGGTACTAGTTTGGGTTTCTTTCCTGCCTCTTTTTTATCCTAGCAAAAGAATGAAATAACTAGATAAATAAATACATATGTAAAAATAGATAAATACATTATATGACATGGAATCATATATATCAAATCATTCAAAATTTGGATTGGGTTAGGGTTCTTGATTTGGTAGAGAATTGCCTGAATGCTTGGGTGTGTAAAACCTGAGCTCTCACAAAAGAACTGATACTGGTGCATTCTCTTAAAAAAAACCATAAATTGGCCCACATGTTATTTCCTTAGGGGAGCTATGTAAATGTTAGGGAAAGCATAAAGCATCATGAACTTAAACAATCTTGTCAAAAACCCCTATTACTACACTGTTTAATTTACTCTTTGCTCTTAGGATGTTATTGTTCTATAATTATTATTGGGTATAAATACATTTGAATTGCTAAAGTAATCATAATATTTTTTTAAAAATTGACAAGCCCATCTTAAAAATTACAGCTGAAAAAAAGTAAATCAGTATTTTTCCTTTGTGGATCAGTTTCAAGCCTCAGAGAAAATGACACAGTTTGAAATGTTTACGACAGACTATTTTACTGGAATAGGTAGATGCAAAAATAGAAGAAGATTTATAAAAAGCTGTAACTACTTCGCTGAAAATAGTTTTACTTTTTACTCAGATATAAACTAAGAGTGTCTAAGGAGAAATGGCTTTTCTGCTAGTTTCTAGGTGCTCATTGCTTATCAAATATTTCAGATTTTTTGTAATAGACAGGAAAAATCTTTGTCTGTTTTATTCTGAATTAGGTCTTACATTCATATTCTGAGCAAAACAAAATTGTTTATAACTTTTCTCCTAAGCTTCTTGTCTTCTGACTTTGAGAAAGGCGATTTCTTTTCATATTCTTATGGTCAGTGGAGTTCTTGGTGGGAATTGCAGCACATGTATCTCTTGTAGGTGAAACCATACACATGGTAGGTAGGCGGGTGATGTTTAAGACCTGCTTGAGCAAGGTCAATGAACAAGTGCCAATGATAGGTACACATATAATTCTAAATTAGTGGAATAATTCAGGATTAAGGTTACCTACCATGCTGACTCATGTCCCCAGGATATTTGTAACTTCATCCTGTGATAAGCCTGTGAACAAGTTTTCTTTTAATTAAGCTTTTATGTTCTCACAGAGCACTTTTGAGCTTTCAGTATGTCACTTACTGCATACACATCTTCTAACCTTCCAAATCCACATCTTTGCCAGGCTGCCAATGTAAAATAAAGTTCTGGATCTTTCCCCTCAAGCACTTCCTGAAGTCTTCCCCCCCCGTCATTATATAAAGCACTATGGTGCTCTTTCTTTTAAGCTTGCCATCTGGATGCCATTCTTGATTTTGTCTCTTTTTAAATATGCATATTCAGGCTAGACCTGAAATGACGCAGCTTCTTTCTATGTAACTGTTCTAAAAGCTCTACCTTCTTTCCCAGCTGCTTCATCAAAACTTTCATTAGGGCTTCATCATCTTATGTCTTGGTATTTCAAGTTCTTCCTCTCTGTTATGAAACCCTGCATTTTCTGCCTCGGTAGGGATATGAAAACTGGTGCTACAAAATTTATTTTCCTGGCTGCATGGACCATACAAACCCTGTTTTGAATCATTTTCCCCTGTGGCCTCCTATTAGTCACAAGTTTCTTGTCTTTACCTGCTAGGCGAAATGCCTCACCACTCAGTCTTTTCCAGGTTAGCTTATATTGAAATGAAGCCTTGTGCTTGTAGTATCCTCATCTCCATGTCTTTGTTCACATGTATAATCCTTGTCTCCTGAAACCAGGGCTCATAGCAAGGATTGCTACTGAGGGAAGACAAGATGCTGATTCTCTCTGCCAGGAATCATGGTGCAGGGAGTAGAGACTGTCACTTCCAGGGCTGGATGTGCTCTGGCTGCCCTGGTACCCTTCTCTGGAGGGCCTAGCTTCTGTTCATTGACAGCACAGGGAGTATAAGGCAACTGATCCATGTATTCCATAAAACTACTGTTATGCATAGACGTTTGAAAATCCAAGGGTTTAGACTATAATATCTCCGTACTCAAGACTTTCTCCCTCTGCCTGTGTCTATACAACAAAGAGAAAACAATTCTTACTGGGATCTTTGGATGTAAAAACTACTACTACTGGGATATTTGGATTATAAAACTACAAAATCACCACTATTCATTAACTGCCATCTATCTGTTTTTCTGTGATCACTACCTTGTGCTTTGCAAGAATATTACTTTATTTATGAAACTGGATTTAAAAATTTACAAATGCAAGGAATTTAACAGTATTCTTTTAACAACAGAGTCCTGAACATAATGAATGATTGTGTTAGTTGTTTTAATCCTTTGACATATCTGTAACCGTTGCTTAAAGAACAACAAGATTTTATTGCAAAATTCACAAGATTTGATGGCCACATGAGTGTGAGAATAGTTATTTAAAATTATATATAATAAAACTAAAACCTAAAAAAAAAAAAAGATAAGGGAAAATAAGAATGTTTGGTTTTCTGTGTAACTTAAACGAAGAAATCAGATATCCTGTTCCAACAGTTTGCATAGAGATTAGCATGTTCTTAAAACTCACTTAAAATCTGTCACATTCCTGGCAGTGGAGTTTACTGATTACTGTACTAATAGCCAACAATGAGATTGTAGCTGTATTTTTATTACAAAATATCCAGGACTTGATAAACTACCAGTAGCTTCACTTCATTATAGTTCTATACTTTTGATTTTTCTTAAGCTAGAGAACATAATTGGGAATTACGAGACTTGTCCTGCTGGTTTAATAGTCACACCAGTCTCTGATGCTGGCAGTGGCCAGTAATTGATCTGTAGGGGAGACAACACCAGAACCAGGACACGTGGGAAGAAACTCGTTTCTTTGTTTAGCCAACCTGCCTTCAGGCTGCTCGTGATTTGAAAACTTCCCGAGTCAAAACTATGTCCCTGATCGCTGTGCTTAGTGGCTGTTTTATGCTTCGTGACTTTGTTTAAGCTTTTGTTATTCAGATGCAGTTTCGTTTTCCACAGCCCCTTGTGGCAGCGACTTCCACAGTTCCATTGATCGAGTCTGTGGAAAACAGTATCTTTTTTTGTTTGTTTAGACTTGTTTCTTGATACGATCACTGGCTGCCCCTGAGTTCCCTTATTTTGAGACTTTCTCTCTCTGTTCAACTTCCCTGTACTGCTTAGGAATTTACAGACTTCTGTTTTATCTCCCTCTCACTTATCTTTTTTTCCGAACTGGAAAATATTAGGTTATGTATTCTCTCCCGTGTGAGTTGTTCCTTATTTCTGATCAGCCAGGGCAATAAGGAAACGGATGTGAAAAAGCAGCTTATCACTACAGGAGAGTACAAACCCAGCGGAGCCTGAGTGCTGGCAATCCTCTTCCAAAATACTGTTGTGAAGCCCGGGGACAAAGTATCTCCTTCTCCTACAGTTACACTATTAACTCACAAAGTATCAGTTTGTGTCCTGTGCCTTGAACACTCTTCTCCAGTGAAACAGAATGGGTGTTGAGACATGTTACTCCTTATGTTGTTCTTGGTTTTAAAGCTTTGGGGTTTTGAGCAGAGAAATCTGGTATAAGAATGGCAAGGTTCAGCATGACAAATTGAGAAATGGTGCCATTAAGATTATGGGTACGTGGCTGACTTGCCCCCGTGTGTATATACGGTATCATGTTAGTTCTTAATTAGCTCCACAACCTGTTACTGCTCTGCGGATCTTTGTTAGTCACTGTGCCAGGCAGTCAGTGCTATCCAGCTGGGTCTGTGGTGGGAAGGAGGCTTCTGCCTGTGAGACCTTCCCCTCTATGCAGAGCCGAAACTTGTATCAAATGCAGAATATGGGTTTCTTGGGTAAATAAGCAGGAGGTTGCCTGGATTGCTCTTTCTGCCTCCCCACATGGCTCCACTGTTGCACAGGGCAAGTCCCTTCAGCAAGGATTTCATGCATGGCCACTGCTTCTGGGGGGGGGGGGGTTATTATTATTTTCTAGGTAGGAGGAGCATGTCTACCTTACAGAGTTGTTGATGTGATCAAGCTATTCAGGAACATGGTAACAGCTGTCACTCTTTGTTGGCAAAAGGATGTATGTGTGTGTAAACAAGTATGTAAAATTATACATGTGTGATTTTGTTGCTATACATCTTTACAAAAAGGGGAGAGGAAGGGAAGAACTACCTGAAAGTAGGGCTAACAGCAAAAGTTCTGCTTTTATGTAGTATAGTCATCTGCCTAGTGTTTTAGATGT
Organism: Sakesphorus luctuosus; assembly: GCA_013396695.1. NCBI lineage: Eukaryota > Metazoa > Chordata > Aves > Passeriformes > Thamnophilidae > Sakesphorus > Sakesphorus luctuosus. The sequence goes on from VWZD01010832.1 coordinate 588,576, forward strand.
TCAGAAACATACCCGGCAGTAAGTTATTACTCAAAGAGGTGGGTCACCACTGGAAGCAGCAGCCTGACCCCAGCCGAGGTGATGGAGATGCAAAGGACCAGGGTGAATTTCCTACACACTGCAAACAGAGTGCTCTGACCAGGTACAAAAAGGATATGGGGCTGTGACGCCCAGCGGTGGGTGACACTCGGGGGAGAGGGTGGCCTTGATCTAAACTGCCTAAATCAGTAAGAAACCCATTAACGTGTATGGTCACAAGAAAACCTGATGAAGAGTGGTGAAGGAATATAGTCTCTAACTTTTTCCCCATTTTACCTTCTTGGTCGGAAGAGACTATAAAACCCTCGTGCCTTGGCTCGGCATCTGTACGCAGGGGCACCAAGCACTCCCTCCGCACCCCATGGGTATCCAGAGCGGCTCATTAATGTTGATGAGCACTCAGCCGGGCGCCCCACCAGAGCCCATGGGGACACCGCTAATTGCCTGCGCAGCGCTGTGTGTGGGACGGGCGCGCGGGGCAAAGGGGACACCCGGGGGCTGCCGCGACCCGCGCGGGGCAGACACCTCATGCATATGCAATTATATTAGCATAGAGATGAGCCGGCCCCGCCCCTCGTGCATCCCCGGCCCTCATTAGTGCGCCGATAACGGGCCCCGCCTCTGGCGGCCATTAGTGCCGCGGCGCCGTGGCTGCGGGGGCGGGCGGTGCTGCGCTCTCTGCTCTGCTAGCTCCGCTAGCTCCGCTCGGCGCTGTCGCTGCACGGCGGGGCGGGCGCTGCTGCTGCTGCTGCCGCTGCCGGCGGCGTTCGGGGCGGCGGGGCCTGCGGCTGCTCAGCTCCAGCGGGGCGAGGAGGAGGAGCGGGAGAGAGGCAGGCGCCGGACCCCGCGGCGGCGGCGGCGCTGCCGCGCTCGGCTGCGCTCGGCTCCCCCATGGCCGCGGGCTGCAGGGACGGCCCGGGGCAGGAGAAGTACCGGCTGGTGGTGGTGGGCGGCGGCGGCGTGGGCAAGTCGGCGCTCACCATCCAGTTCATCCAGGTGAGGGGCGGCGGCGCCGGAGGGGAGATCGCTGCGCCCGCAGGGGCCTGGGCGCTGCCCAGCGCGGGGGGGCCGGGGCTGGAGCCGGCGCGNGGGCGCACGGCGCTCCCGGACCGCCGGGCGCCGCTGCTGGGGTGGGGTTCGCCGGGCCGGGCGCGCTCAGCCCCGGGGCCGCCGCGACGCTGGGACCGGCGGCTCTGG